>WYDI02037365.1:0-30333 GCA_009867235.2 Psittacus erithacus | reverse complement strand
CTTATCATTATTATTATTGGTGGTAGCAGCAGTGGTTTGTGTTATACCTTAGTTACTGGACTGTTCTTATTTCAGCCCATGGGAGTTACATTCTTTTGATTCTCCTTCCCATGCCTCCGGGAGTGAAGGAAGAAAGAAGGGAGAGAGTGAGTGAGTGGCTGCGTGGTTCTGAGCTGCTGGCTGGGCTTAAACCATGACTAACTCCTTTACAAGTTTCTTCCTCTATGCGTGGTGTAGGAGTCAGACTTCCAGGATTGTAATTCCAGACTAGGTCATCAGGCACAGCTTTCTGAGGATGCTGCTTTTTAGCCTTGGTGGAATTATATCTGTGTAGCAGCTAGTCCACCTTCATAAGTCCTTAAATATGAAGTCCCTAGGAAAGTGTCTCTCTTAAACTAAGTGCATGTATTCCTTCACCAAACAGTGGACACGTGTAGGTACCTTTGGCACCCATAAGGCAAGCCCAAAGGAGTTTGATGTCCATTTCTCCTTAAGCTGTCAAGGAAGAGAGGCTCTCACAGACATTCATAACACTCAGCAGAGAGTTATGGGGGATCTGTCATCACAGGCTGGAGCTCTGATCTGAGCCCACAGCTCTAACAGAGCATACATATGGGTAAAAATGAAGACAGATTCCTCCTCCATTATCTCCTGGCTTCCTAGAGCTCAGCTTTTGGATTGTTTTTTTCCAATATCATCCTCCAGCATCCAGTCTGGACGTGCATTTCAATACTGGAGGAAGCAGAGCACTGAGACAGGAGACTCCAGCTAGGGCTTGTGAACTTCTGTGGCTTAGCAAATGCTAAATGGGAGAAACTGCCAAACCCCACTTTTTCTGGAGTTTGACAGCAAAACAGGTGTTTTTCAGGTATCAGTGAGACCTAAATGACAGGCTCAGATGTTGTAAGCCCTTAGAGCTCAGGGTTATTTTGATATCAGCATAAATCACACCCTTATGACTCTTTTGAAGGTGATGGGTGGAAGGAAGTCATTGACAGGTGAGGAGAAAAGTATTATGGACTTTTCCTTTCAAAGGCAGTTGTGTGTTGCCTTTTACTGTAAATTAAGACAAAAACACATTAAAAATTTCTGATGGAAAAGCTTTCTGCAATGCAGTTTCAGGTAGATCATAATGTCTGATAAGCCCGAAGTGCTTTGGCTCTGCATGAATCTTACTGCAGATTGCCAGCCAGCCATCACTGAAACAATGAAGCACAAAGATGTTTCTCTTTCCCCTCTGGCTTTTGTTATGCAAAATTCAAATCAAACACCTACTCCAGTTTTAAAATTCTGGGGATTCTTTCATGCTTCTTCACATGGAATGAAACAGAGATAATTCCCTTCAGTAGGTGAAATCATGATCGCAATCTTACAGGTTTCCTTTCTCCCACACAGCAGGTTTGGAAATGGAATTCAGAATGTCTTTCTATACTGGTCTCTCTCTTTCAGTTACAACGACATTAAAGGCTTGAGCCAAATGGATAGTACCTGAAAGTCCTTTTTCAAAAGAATTCACATAAAGGAGTGCCTGTAAAAAAGTTCCATCTGCTTACTACCCCCTGTGTATTACAAGCCACCAAAATGAAAAATATCACAGTGCAGAGAGAATTATCTTACAAGCAAGATTTTCTCATGCCTTTGGCACAAATGATTCAAATCTTTTGGCTTCAGCGGCATCATAGTGGTGGGAAAGGTCCTGAAATATGCGTGCACCAAAAGCTTAATTCAGTGCAGGAGAACAAAACCAAACAAAACCAAGAGCTGTTGCTTTGCTGCTCCTCTCAAAGCTACTGATCTCTAAAACTTCCAAAATCTGCACGATCTGTTCCACCAGTGAGCATTCAATTACAGATGCATGGTCTTGCTTTGGACATATACATCATAAAATGTGATAGCATGTCTTATTCACTGAAAGAAAGGCAAGAAATGCTGGGAAGTGCAGCAGTGTAGCCATGCAACATGGTGTTGCCACTGCTGTCAACAGGCAACCAGCTCTGCAGTAAGTTTGCAGAGCTTCAGGAAGAGGGCTTGCTGGGCTTGCTTTGTCTGAACCCTTCTTGATCTGCCTGCAGCTTGGTTTTATTCCTTCCTTTGGCAGCAATTCCCCTAACTGACCAGCTGCCTATAGTAATTTGTTTTAATTTTATCTCTGCATAATGCAGTTTTATATAGATGGCAGTAATAGGTAGTTATTTTATGCATAATGAGATGTTTATGACAATATAGGGTTGAGAAAGACCAGACTGGTACAATTGCAGAGGCCTTGAGAACTGGAGGTACAGCATGCAGTATAGAGCAGTACAGGCATGGAATTATAAAAGCTGGGTCACAGACTCGGCATTGAAAACCCCACAGCTCCTCATCAATGTTCAGTTAGAGAAAGTCAGACCAGGAGCTGGACAAACCTGGGTTTAAGGGTAGCAAAGAGGACAAAGAAATAGCTTTTAGCATGCATGAAATACCCCACATACAGTAAATTCAGCTGTTACATGGAGCTGCAGACCAGTTAAAAAAAAGTGTGAATATAAGTAGGTACTAGAACATTAGGGTGATAATATCCCCAACAAAGGACATCAGAAGCTGAAGATTTATAATGTTAAATCATTCAGCAGGCTGAAGATGCTGAGTTTTAAGATCCAAAGGAACAACAGAAGGGAGTGCATAATCCCAAGAAAATGGATAAAAACTACAAGCGTGTTATAATTTTAATTCCATTATTCATACTATTACTGACACTTTTCCGCCTATTGAAGCATTTTAATTACATTACTATTCTTTCTTTTTTTTCTGCAACAATTAGATTTGGATTAGTTAGGCTCTTCATATTTAAATAAAAATTCTTGGCTTTACTTGTATGTAAGGTGTTTCCTTTTCGCCTATAAACAAGACCTTGAGCGTAAAAGAAGGGAGGAAAGATAACCATGAGGGCCTCTTCAAACTCAGCTCCTAGCAGGGGGCCCAAAGGCACTCTGTAAGACCCCTCATGCTCTTTCTGAGGTGTGTCACCCCTGTTGCCACCTGCAAACTGTATTAACAGGAAGTTTGACTGTTATGCTGTGTGTGGTTATTTTCACACCACAGAGTCGAGGTCCTTCCCGGCAGCCAGATAGCTTTGCCATTTCCAAGTATTTCCCTTAAAATGGGATGGTGTTTTTTTCTTTAGCTGGGAAGCCAGGCAGGTGATGTCTCTCTCCATATTGGCTATAGGATAGTGTTTGTGTACATCAGTCACCTGACCCTTGATCCCTGTTGAGCTTATAATGAAGAATGAATGCAAATAGCGGTGATAGCGTGCATTGCTTATGCCCAGCAGCTTTGGCATTAGCTATTCAGATCTTAAAGCAAAGATCCTCCTGTCCAGCTTGTGAGGAAATATGCCCCAGCTGTGACATGTTCTTTTGTTCACACCAGCAAGCTTTGTTCTCCTTCTGCCTGATCTCTCTTCTAACAACTTCTGGGACACAAAAAACCTTTGTTAACTCTCCCTGCACTCATGCAAGCTTTTCTTCCATGACCCACATGCTCTTGTCTGGCTGCAGGTTAAATGAGAGTGCTTCCTGGAGGAGCAGATCCTAACTCCCAGGCTTGTGCACTGCAGCAGACATTTGTGAGGCTTGTGCAGGAAGGGACCAAGAAGCATTGCATGGTGGCACAGTTCTTCAGCCATGTGCTAGGGAGGACAGGCAGGGAAATGCAGACAAGAAGGCACAGCAAAGGCTGCAGAAACAATAGCAAGATCCCCAAAACTTTTCCAGCTCCACTGGCCAAGTTACAGTGTATTACAAACTCTGCTTTATTTTGAGATCTTCTCCACTAGTCAGGCTGTAGTTTCGCTCCCTTGCAAACTTACTGCCAATTTTAGAAGTGTGGCATCTAACGCACAGTTAGGCCTGAGGCAATGAAGATGAAGTGCTCAGTATCCATGGTTCCCCCTGAAGTTCTTCACCTAGGCCATGACCATTTACACCAGCTAATGTTCTCACTCTTGTGAATCGCTCTGTATCTCTGTTACGGGCATTGACATTGACAGGGACCATGCACAGTACATACCAGTAGCAGCAACCAGGAAGCTGTAATTTTCACAGCATTAAGTCTAGGATACTGGCACAAGTCAGCATTAAAGTGTTTGTGAACCACTTCTGCCTGAAAGCTTCCTTTTTAAAGCCAAGTCGGTCTTGCTGTCTCAAATGGATTTATGCTAGTGAAAGATGTATTTCAGCCGCACAAGCAAGCAACCAGACTGCAACTACTGCTGTGTTTCTGATATACCGTTCCTGCTTTTGAGGCCAGACACTGCTAACAAGAATTTGTTTACATTATCTACCCAGAAATTGCATAATCTGCCATGTTTGTTATCTACAGGAGGAAGTCACTAGCTTCTGATGGATGAACCCTCACAAGTTTTTGTACAAACCGTGATCTTCAGTACAAACTGTATGATCTGGATGTCACTGAAGATGTCTGTTTTGATGATGCCAAGCAGAAAAACCCAAAACAAACCAAAGCAAAATCAAATCAAAAAAACCAGCTCACATAGTGTCAACGAAACATAACACATTTATTAGAATAGAATAGTACAATAATGTGAATCCTAATTGTACTGCTACTGTAAATATTATGTAAGCTCTAGTAATGGTGTGTTTGGTTCAATGCCAGTTCCCTCTGCCAAGGACAGGGGCTGCAGTGCTATGCCACAATCCCTGAAGCTACTCACTGTAGCTTCCTTGTCCATCAAGAGCCTCTGCCAAGTGGCACCTCCAGCATGCAAGGACAGCTCTTCCTCTGACATCACCTGGTGTTGTTCCCTGCCTGCTCTGCCTGACCTGAATGGCCCTGTCCTACCATCACCAGCATGGCATGCTGCATCGAGGAGGAAGGTGGGAGCAGAATCCTGAGATTGCTTTGGCTGCTTCCAGCAATGTTTTCACCCAAAGGTCAAGCAAACACTCCTCACTGCACTATCACTCCAGTGCACGGCTGCCTGTAAGGTACCAGACCTCTTCTAGCCAAATAAAAACAGAGAGCCCTGTACACCTAGAAAATCTGGGGCTCCAAGCTTATGCTGGAGAATTTGTCATTAAATGGCACAAATTGGTGCCTGTTTCTTAGTTAGGGACAAAGTGGGTAAATAAGGAGGATAAGGACACAGAGACCTCTGACCAGGGCATCTTTCTGAGACATTTGGTAGCTGGCATCTACCTGTTCTGTGACTGTTAGTGTCACAACTGGTATCCACATTAGAATAAATTGTGAACTTTTTGCCTCCTTTTTCCTCAGAGCTGTGAAAAAGCAACTTATTCCTCATTTTTTAAGGGAAGGTTGAGTGAAATGCAGTACGTTAAAAATGTCATTGGAAAGATCATGTGGGTTAAATAGGAGTAGTGCAGCACCTACCAAGGTATGAACCACTTTGGTGGCCAGGACTGCACTGATGAATATAAAAGAGTTTTTGCCAGCAACACTGACGGGTTTGCAGAGAGCAGGTATACAGTCTTGATTAATTTCTGTGCACAGTTCTTTAAGCAACTTGGACTATTTGCAAAGCTCAACAGCATTCCTCACAGTCCCAGGCAGTGGCTTCTTGAATACTAGGCTTTAAACAATGAAGAAAGGCTGCAAAAGCCATTCAGTGGAAGTTTCCTCTCCCTTCCCCAAGCACATACAATTCTTTCTTTACCACGTTATTGCTAGGCAAAGCTAATGCTGCAAGATAAAACAGACTGTAGATTAAAACATTTATAGAATTGAGGCCTGCACTTTCAAGTCCAGAGATTTCCCTGGTGGATCTTGTGCTTTGAGTAAAATACAAAGCATTTCTAGGCATAACAGTGTAGTTGTCTATTTATCACCAACACTGCAGTGTAAGGATGTTATCCAAACTGAGGCATGTGGAAACAAAAGAAAGCACAAAACACAACGCATTCCTTATTTAGGTGGTGTGACATTTTTTCTCCAGGTTTTGGATTTTTGGTTAGGACACCCCTGGTCATCAGTGTCAGAAATGCTTTGTGGGTGGTGTGGGTAAGGTAACAGTCCTTAATGTTCAACTCAGAAATCAGGGAATACACCAAAGGAACTCATTGGTGGTACAAGGTTTCCTCTGCGAAGTCTGTTTACAAAGCATTGACATTTGCCAACTCTCTAGCCCAGGGACTTTCCCAGCAGAGAAATTTCCTGGAAAGAGACAATGTGTTGGGGCACAGGTTCCTGATATCTGGCTCTTCTGGTGTCACAGGTCAGATCCAAAATACCTCAAGAGTGCAAGCGCCCAAGGAGACAACTGCTTGACTCTAACACTGGTACTGTTAGAACCAAAGAGTCATTTCACCACAGACTGTCATGCTTTGTTGTCTTCTGCAAGTGCTAAAAGACTTCATAACAAAAAATCAAAAGCTCAGTTGGGTCAGCTATTCTAAACCTTGTTGCTGAACTTGCTCTTCTGGAGGAATTCCGGTTTGACCTATCTACCCCAGAGTAAATGGAATTGTCACCTTGCCCTGTGGCTGACGAGCTGAGATTACCACACTGTGAACATTACAACTTTGATCTCACAGAAGGATCAACTAGCTATGGACTCCAATAGCTAAAATGAATAGCTAACTCAAAGACTGGTTTCATATTTGCTCTTTATTCAAATATACTAGTGCATTCAGACATTCTCTGTAGCAGTTCCCAGAGAAGTAACTTCGTAAGACACGGTCTGGCAGCTCCTTGTAACAGTGGTCTTAATTTCAACAAGAGTAGAATCAGCTTTTAATTCCTAAGGGCTGAGAGTAATTGTTATTCCTAATAAATGGCGACTGAAATCTGGTTATGTTGCTGCAGCATTTCAAGAGATGACTGCTTAATAAGAAACAAATCCATCTGATTTCTGAAAGTGTTTGTAAGGTTTTGTTTACCTATAGCCCTAAATTTGTTCCAAATCACTCAGAACTAACAAGAGGGGGACATGCACTGAAGTTCATTCTGTTGCCCACTTTAGCAGGGGGCTCCTACCTCTGTGGGTAATTGAGACAGGTTCTTCCTACCCACCTGCACCCCAGTCCTGTTGTTCTGCACCAGCTTGATTATCACTTTACAACACATCAGCATTCAAGCCTGCAGCTAGTCTCTGCAATGTTTACCACAGAGCTGACAAGTTTCTGGTGATTTGTACAGATGTTTTGAGCTTTAGTCCAGAAAACCTGACTCCAACTGTCTGTGTCTTCCCAACACACCACTGACCCATCTCTGGGAGACAGTAACACAAGTAATTTATTCTGGGGCTCTGGATTGTACCATACCCATACTCTCAATCTCTCCCCCAACTCACTCCCTCCTTTTTTCTCTTTAGGGTACTCTTTATTTCAAGCCATGAGTTGTGCTTGGGTTAGATACATGAAATGAGAAGCAAAAGCTACAAGGTGTTTGTACAGTACTGAGCCAAACACAGACTTTTATCACTGCTCTGCAGTCAAAGCTAGGCATTCTTAGACTTCAGGGCACAGGCGTCGGCGTGTTGCTATCAGATTTCCTACAGAAAATCTGAGGTGAGGCTGTAATTAGCAATAGGTGTAAACTTACCCCAGAAGCAGGCAGAGCCCACACCTTCCCTGCCACCACTGCTGAAACACTCTCCCACGCTTTGCCTCTCAACCCACTTCCTCTGTCCCATCCCTTCTCTCTGTCCTGGGTTCACTTTGCTCATTCTTTTCCACATGCTGTGTGACACATGCAAGCCACCGCTGAAGGAGGTGATATGCTGTGTCACGTTGGCTGCCACAAGTGCCAGCCTATTGTGATAGACTTGCTAGTGATTTGTGAAACCTGGGCTTCAAAGCTGTTGCTGGCTCACTAAAACACATCAGAGTAGTACACTGCTTTTGCATCTTCTCAATTCCCAGAGATTTAAAACCAGCAGCATCTGCCAAAAAGCATGATGTTTTTACAGGAGTACTAGTACTTATGGCAGGAGACAGCCTCTGGGGAACAAGAGGAACACAAAACAAGCAAGAAAAATTTCCATAAGCATCCGGGCTTTGTAAAGTTTACTTAGAATAGATGACCTTTCCTAAGCTTTGGAAATTATTTTGTGTGACAGTGGATTGTTTAGCTCTAAGTGTTCACTTGGATTTCAAAGGCTCAGCAGATTTCCACAGAGCACATCTAGGCACTGCCACAGCTGAACTTTTGCTTTGATGTTGACTGAGTGACTCAAAGCACACACCTGTAACCAGATAAGCTATTTCTGCGGAAGGAACCCGAGACCTTTTCTTGTCTTTTTGAATAACCCACATTCCTAAACTACTCCAATACCTGACCTTATTTAGACGCTTAATCTCAGCTCAGACCATGTTTCCCAAGGAGGGAATAAAGAATGGTGTCTTCTGTCCAAGTTGGGCCCCGACTTTGGCTTTGGCTTCCTGAAAGAGCTCTCAAAACCAGAAAAATCCTGAAGGCAATGGTGTGCAATGACTCAACACACAACAAGATGATGCAAAAGACTGGATGCTTATGAAGAGAAAGGGTTAAGATCCTTACCACAGTATACAGAGCAGAGACTAGGATGAACAAGCAATATACTGTCAGGCACACCATGCCACTGTGCAGGCAGAGGTGAAGCAAGAAGGGCAGAGTACGGCTGATTCACAACCCTGAAAATCCACAGTTTGCCAAATGCTATTTCAGAAGACTTAAAATTTACTGAGCAGGCAAGGTAGATTCATTAGCAACATGACAATTAAACAATAGAATTTATACTGTTCTCTGAGCAAATAAAAATCTGATAACAAGTAATGGAAAGTCAGTATTTAATAAAGGACAACTACCATCGTCTGAACTATATAGACATACAGTAGCTACTTACCACAGTAAGTCTGGAGGAGTGCAACTGGTTAGCTACACTGAGAGTGACTCACTTCAATACTGGTTAACTACACTGAGAGTGATTCACCTCAATATCAGTTAGCTACACTGACAGTGATTCACTTCAATATCCAAATCATCTCTGGAGTAAAAATAAAAATGTGCACAGATGATCATTCATAGAATCACAGAACTATAGAATGGTCTGGGTTGGAAGGGACCATTAAAGTTCATACAGTTCCAAACCCCTTGCCATGGGCAGGGCCACCTTTCAATAGATCTGGCTGATCAGAGACCTGTCCAACCTGCTTTTGAACACTTCCAGGGATGAGGCATCTACCACCTCTCTGGGGAACCTGCTTCAGTGTTTCAGCTCCTTCACTGTAAAAACTGCTTTCCTTATATCTAGTCTAAATCTATCCTCTTCTAGTTTAAAACCACTGCCCTGTTCTGTTGCTGCAGGGCAGCAACATGGCTCTCTGATTTTAATTGTAGCTGCTGTTTAGGTACTGCAAGGCTGCTATAAGGTCTCCCCAGAGAAGCCCAACTCCCCCAGCTTGTCCTCATAGGAAAGGTGCCCCAGCCCTCTGATCATCTTCATGTCCCAACTCTCCAATGTCCTCACTCCAACAGGTCCATGTCCTTCGTATGCTGGGGACTCCAGTGCTGCAGGTGGGATCTCATTAGAGCAGAGTAGAGGGGGAGAATCACCACCCTTGACCTGCTGGTCACGGTACTTTTGATGCAGCCCAGGGTACAGTTGGCCTTCTGGGTTGCGAGCACACACTGCCAGGTCACGCTGAGGTTCTCATCAACCAACACCTCCAAGTCCTTCTCTTCAGGGCTGCCCTCTGTCCCTTCACACACATTCTGCTACTCCTATCTCTTCCCCCATCAACACAGAAAATGCCATCCACTGGATTATGACCAATGGCTCAGTATGGTCCACTGAACATTCTGCTACTAATCTTTAGCATCTGCATGCATCATTCATTTAGTAATTATTCTGAGCCCACATATATTAGAAATGCCTGAGAAAAAGATGCAGAAAAAAACCCCGGTATTCCAGCAGAAGAGATATTACAGTCCCAGAAGGAGACTTTCCTAGCTGAGCCAAGATATTCCTACTGCAGTGGTGGCACAGACTAGTATTAAGTGTGCAAAATGTTATTCAGCAACTCACTTAAAAGAGCAGTTGTAGATCAACCATAGGAGAGAATAATGAAGTACAGGAATCACCTAGTAGTAGCTGTTATAAATATTCATTATGAGGTGCTAGAACGATGAAATGCTATTTGATTTACAACACCAGAAGATACTTCTTTACCACTCAAGAAAAAAATCCACTTTGTGAAAGGAAAAAAAAAACCAACCCTAAAAAACATACCTTGTCACTATAGATGAAAGGAGATTTCAATTTAAAAGATCTCTCTTCTTCCTTCAGCTTTTTTTTGCCTTTTTTTTTTTTTTTCAGATAGGTTAGAGAAAACTGATAAATATGCAAGCAGTGAAAGAAGTGAGTTAACTCCACCTTCACTGTGCCTGTCTCCTCACAGCTGTAGTGGAAAATCTCATGTTTCTATCCCCAACAATGGCCAAGAACATCCAGAAGGAATTAGGACCTAGTTTGACTGCTTAAGGAAAAGAGGGAGAGGTGTAGGAGCCCTTACTTCCATCCCACCTTATGCTTCATGAAAATATGAAGTGCCCAGTCAGCCCCAGGAGCATAAAAAGTCCTCACATGCTTCCTCCAGGCACTGCAGGAAGCTTACATCTTCAGACAGCCTTTGCTGCACTTCTCTGCATCCCCTCATTTGCAGAAGCTTTGAGCTTCTGCAGCTGGGGCAAGCTATCTGTAAAGATACCAGCCTGAAAAGTAGGTCCAATTCTCTTCCCCAGACTTCAACAATGACATGTCCAGGTATGAAAGATTCTTCTTGATTTCCCTTTTTAATCTGCTTTAAAGAAGATGCAAAAAGACGACTAAACCAAGGTTGGATTATCTTCTCAACTAAACTTAACTACTACCTGGAAAAAAGAAATGGTTCAAGTTTCTCTTTAAAAGATCGCTATCAAAAACACTTCAGAGAAGTATGGATATCTAAAATACAACAGGGAAAATGTATTGCAGAAATTATTTATTTCATGCCAACTCTTTGACTAGATATTTTAACACACATTTCAAAAATGTATCCAGTACAACCATAATTTAGAAGACCACAGAGAAAAAAATTATAATTTAAATTTCAAAACAAAGTGTTATGCATACATAAGTGTATCATAAGGCAAATGAAGATAGTCTATCCATAGGCAGCACTCCTACAGCCTATATTAATACACACTGGAGAATGAGTATCTTCTATCACTAAACCTATACTTACAAAGGAACTCCCTTATCTTCCAGACATCCCTTATAGCAATACAAGGTATTTCTATAAAAAATACTTAGGTTTCTACAGTGAACTAAGCTGTCACTCTGAAACTTGTAATTCACAGGAATATGTCAAATAAAACATTATCCTTAAGAAATAACTGAAGTTCCATATTATTATTGCCTGCCAATTACAACTAAAACACACATACTCACACAAAAGCAAGCTGAGGAAGACATTCCAGTGCATTTTAAAAGAACAAAGATAAACCTGATTGGGCTTACCAATATGACTGAGATGGAAGATGCCAAATATAATCAATATAGTCAATGACAGCATTTAACGTATTAGAAAGTGATCTAGTTCAAGGTGCTTTTTGCTAGCAATGCTGAGTTTCTGCAACTGTAATCAAATGGTGTAGGAGTGTTTCAGCTTCAGACTAGACTATTTAATTTGAGGCACAGCTAGTATTACAGAACTGCCATGAAGCAGTACATATTCCTGCAGAGCCTATTAGGGAAGAGGAATGTAAAAGTTTCAGAAAGTTTACAAGATTCACAAGTAAATTGCTCTGAAAAAGAATTTAATAAATTTCTGAATTCTAAAGAAAAATAAAAGCTAGAGACAATATATAGCCTAAGTAGTATTTTTGTTAATAATTAAGATGCACATATTTGTAATTATGGGTCTGATTTCTTTAAGAAGCCCCATAATAAGTTTTCCTTCATAAAATGATCTCTATTTGTACTGTAAATGCCCCTCAGATTGCAAGTAATCACAGCCATAATGAAAATCTGAAGAAAAGATTGAATTTTTCCCGTAACATTTAAAGAACTCAAAGATGAATTTAATAAAGTATAAATCATGATAATTACAGAAAATCAGAGCAATCACTTTTTAAATACTTAATATATAAAAATTATTGTCATGGTTATGTTTTAGAATAGCAAGAATAAATGAAAAGATAGCAGCTTTCTGCCACTTCCATTAATACTGTGACTATTTTACAAGTGCTTGATTGCAAAATAAAGGCAGATTATATACCATGCTTTTTCCAGTAGTGCTAGTTACAGTAGTATAAAGTTTGTTGTTTCTTAACATGCTATCATACCTAAATAATAAAATATATTACAGTTTGCCTGAAGTGTCACTATTAGTACAGACTAGAATCTGCATATCCTTTACTTTCCCTCACAAAAAGACTCGCTCACTTCACAGCTAAGGGATGCATCTTTCTTAAGCAGAGTGCACAGGATTCATTTCCCAATACAGATATCACAGTATTTGTATCTTTAAATGCCTGTAAAAACAGAACTACAAATCCAGTAGGAGAAGTAAATTTGACTATAGAGATTTTTGCTATCTATACTTTTCACGAAATCCAACACTGAACCAGTATTAAAGTATCTACTGTTTTCTTTGCCACTTTTCAAAGTTCATTACAACTTGCATGGGTTCTTTTCACTGGTTTAAATCTTTGACATGAAAACACTCAAACACTTGTACTTAACTTCAGTGGGCTTTTTGGTGTTTCATGTTGGTTTCTGTATTCACAAATGAATTGTGATGAAATGCAAGTACACCCTAACTGCTCAGTAATTCAAAAAGAGAAATAATAAATACATGACATGACATTCCTTAGCTGCAAATAAATACAACTGTATACTGACATGATATATATGCCAACATGTTTAGTTCCCAAAAGTAGTTTGCAAGGCAGTTACATTTTAAGCCACCTAATCTGGAACATCAAATACGATGCAAGAGCACTATTAGCCTACAGTATATTCACTGCTCAAACATATCAAAGCTAGTTTTAACTTTTTTTTAGTTGTGGTGCTCTTAGGATTAGAGCTATAGTAGCAAAAAATTTGTCAAGAGTTGCCACAGTCTGGCTGGGAATCATCACAGAAGGGTTTGGGTTGGAAGGGACCTTTAAAGATTATCTAGTTTCAACCATGGGCAGGGACATTTTCAACAAGATCAGGCTGCTCAGAGCTCCTAAATTCTGCATTATTTGTACTAGCAGTAACTAAACTAGTTTAAAAGTAGCCCAAGCACACAGCAAATGCTGTGCAAGGCATATCCCTTATTTCTACAATGTTCTTTTATAGTTGTACTATTTCCTTGTTGGAAGTCTTCCTAATTTACTCATAGGAACTCGTAATTAATTTTCTAAACACGTTTTAGATTAATTTGCCAAAAAATTGCATATAATTAGAGCAAGAATAACTGTTAGTCAGAAATTATCAACTCCTTACTTAAATACCCAGCATCCAGGGAGCACATGACACCAGAAATCTCCAAGCACAATCCAGAGAACTCTTGAGAGACTTTCAGAGCTCAGAGCAGTTGTTGGTAACACCATTACTCCACTGTAACATCCAAAAAGGGTCACTGGATTCCCACCTCAACAAGCTCAGCCTTTCTGTTAGCAACTGAAATCCCACTGCCATTAACTTACACAGTCAACTCCTTAAATTACTGTATTCCAATGGAAACTGCACAGAGGGCTTACACCAGGGACTAGTTGGCTTTCATGCATAAATCCACACCAAGTTTCCACCAAAAATTCTGTTTGTAGCCATTCCAGTGATTTCTGAGAGGGGAAAAAAAACCCAAACAAACTAGGCCCAAGAAAGCTTGATACAATTCCCTGAAGTCAGCAGGGGCTAAGTAAGGATACTTCACAAGAACTCAGAAAAACAAACATTCCTTCTATAATTTTTCAGTTAGCACTGAATTAGATCCCTTTGTAGTGACATTTTCAAGAGTTAAACAAAGAACCTGAACCTTACTTCATCCAAAGGTTTTTTTTACAAATAAACTTTTTGGCAATTAAATGCGACACAAGTTTTAAAAATAGAAGTATCAAGTTGAAGAACATTCATGTGGATGAAAGTCCATTAATATATACAATCCCCTTCATATAAGGCTGAATTCAGAATAGATCTAAATTAAATTAAATAGGCGGTAACATAAAGTTGCTAAAGAACAATCTAGATAAAAAGAGTCTCGTTTTCCGAACTACAGGCTCCTGATACCACCGTAAGATTTTGATCAAGCTTTTACAGTATAAAAAATAACAAAACTAAGAAAGTGTCCTCTTACACATAACCTGGAAATTGTATGCCCTTGAATACATGTGGACGTGGCTGTCATTCAGTGTGTTCACCTAAAAAAGGAACTGACGATTATTTCATATCTGCTAATTTATTAATATAAGTATTTCTATACAAATAGAGTATTTTTTCTCCTTCATAATAACAATTAAATGCTTTGAAACAGGCAGAACAATATATTACGCATACCACTACTGTTAGAACACATGATCTACTAAATCACAAGAGGTAGTTAGATCCCCATTAACAATTACTTCAGAAACAAAGACTACTTTTAAAAATCAGTAGAACACCTCATTCATAAAAAATTTCTTTTCACAGGAACTCATTCCTAACTGCTTTAAAGGATATGTTTTTTAAGCATGATAAAGAACTTATAATTCTCTTCCAGTTTTCAACATAACTTTGCAATAAGAATGTAAGAAAATCCCCAAGTGGTAAAGACTTAAGACACACTGCAATAGTACAACATTTTAAATAAACCAAATTTTGAAAGATACAATGAATCTGACCACATCTTTTACGTTATGATTACAGTTGAGAATTCTTCCAACTAACTACACTTTAAAAATATATCTACACCAATGAAATTCATGTGAAGTTTTTTACACTGTTAGTAATTGACATTTTTGAATGGCATTCAAATGAATAAGCATTATTCTTTTTGCAACAAGTTACTGCAAAATACAGGCACCTTAAAAACAGATATATAATGCAACTAGGGTATTTTGGACATTAAAAGTGTTTACCATTATCCAGTCATGCTATGTATTCCTCTTCTTTTAAAGGGATGCTCTACAATTTGAAGCTGTACCCAAGTTGTGTGCAAATCATGAAGTCTTAAATCAATTTTCACAACATATTTCTTTTACAGTTACAAAAATGCTAGTGTGCCAAGATTTTCAACCATTACAACTGTAAAAATCTTAAATCAGATTTGTATCTTTGATAATGTATTCCTGCTATTGCACATATGCTCATATGACAGTGAAACTATGGTCACAGTTAATTTCAAATATTTACACATGCTAAAATTATTTATCTGCATATAATGTTGAAAAAGAAAAAAAAACCAGCCTTTCTTGACCAATACAGCTTGCTGCAAAATTTATGCCACCAAATTTCATAGAATCATAAATTACCAGGTTGGTAGGGACTACAAGGATCATCTGGTCCCACCATTCCTGGCAAAAGCACAGTCTAGACAAGGTCCCAACATCCTGTCTGGCTGAATCTTAAAGGTGTCCCATGCCAGGGAATCCACCACTTCCCTGGGGAGGTTATTCCAATGACTGCTCTCACTGTGAATTTTTTTTTTCTCCCCAAGAGTAATCTGTGCCCACTAACCCTCATCTTTTCCATGTGACCCCATGTAGAAAGGGAATCTCCATCTTCTTTGCAGCCACCCTTTAAATACTGGAACATGCAGTTTATGACTTTGTGAAGACAGCCTGCCATTCAATCTTTCTGCTTAAACATGGTCTGATACATGACCTGGGGGTGCTGACTGATGACCTGCTGAACATAAGCCAGCTTGTGCCCAGTCAGCCAAGAAGCCCAACGTCATCCTGGTCTGTATCAGCAATAGTGTGGCCAGCAGGGCCACAGCAGCAATCATCTCCCTGAACTCAGCACTGATTAGGCTGTACCTCAAATCCTGTGCTCACTTCTGGGCCCCTCACTACAAGAGAAACATTGAGGTGGTGGAGCAGGTCCAGAGAACAGCAACAGAGCTGGTGAAGGGTCTGGAGCACAAGCTTGATAAGGAACAACTGAGGGAACTGTGAGGGTTTAGTCTGGAGAACAGAAGGCTTAGGGGGGTATCATATTCCTCTCTACAGCTACCTGAAAGGGGGCTGTAGTGAGGCGGGGGTCAGTCTCTTCTCCCAGGTAACAAGCAGTAGGAGAAGAGGAAATGGTCTCAAGCTGCACCAGGGGAGGTGCAGATTGGATATTAGGAAAAATTTCTTCACAGTGCAGGTAATCAGCCATTGGAACAGGCTTCCGAGGAAAGCTGAAGTGTTGAAAACCATGTAGATGAGGCCCTCAGTGATATAGTATAATGGTGGTCTTCGCAGTTCTGGGTAATAGTTGGATGATCTTAAAACTTCTTTTCCAACCTAGTTGATTCTATAGTTCTATGATTCAAAGACCACTGAAACCACATGAAGCCTTAATTTCATCCAGTAGTTTTGGACTAGGCATTAAGTTATAATAGAAAAAATACAGAAACTGTTTATAATAGTACTTGATAAAAATGCACTCTGGATGCATTAAAATTCTCTCATAGCATCTGCTGAAATACAAAAAAATTCCTTCCAAAAAATCCTTTTCCTAAAACTTAAAATGTTAAAGCAAGTTGAGCCCCAAGTATATTTATGAAGTTTATACTCTATTAACTTAATTAATATTTTTCTCCTTTTGGTCATGACACAAAAGCCCACACTGATGGACAACAATATCTACAATAGAAGAAGCAATTCTTGTCATATACAGGTGCATTTCCAAAATAGTTGTTCCTTCATATTCATTTTTTAAAGAAATATTATCTTCTCTGGTTCAGTGATATATCATAAATACAGTATTTTCCACGCAATGAGTAGGGAACAGATTTCCACTGAATTTTCTTTAGCTTTGATAAGTTTAGACATCATCAAATATTTTGCTCCGAGACATCGACAAGTATCTTCCACCAGGCTGGTACCTGCAGAATCAATTTTACACATGAAAAAGTATCAAGGGACATAGAAAAATAAAGACTCAAGAAATCCTGTAACTCTCACTGAACTCTTACTCCTTCACTCTCAATGAATTACATGATCCAAAGCTGTACTGAACTGCTGTTTGCATGAGAATTTGATAGGCAGTCATTAAATTAGATCTCATGTGACCAAAAAAAAGCAGTGATATGAATACTGGGAGTCTTAAAGAACTTTGTTTCCTGCAACAAAGAAAAGAAGTTGAATGTTTTTGTTGAACAGAACTTTCTCCTAAAAAAACAAACCAAACCAACAACCCCCAAAACAACCAAAACAAAAAACAAAAACCCAACAAAACCTACAAACAAAACCCCCCAAAACAAACACCCCCACCCCCCCCCCCCCCCCCCCCGCCAAACACCCAAAAACCAAAGGGAAAACCCAACCACCAAAAAAAAAAAACCCAAAAAAAAAAAAACCCCAAAAATAAACCAAACCAAAAAAAAAAAAAAAAGAGAAAAAAGATTATTCTCAGTGGGTATTCCTAGGAGAAATAGAGTTTCAAAGATAATGAGAACAAATAGCTGCACTCTTAGTGGGAAAAAAGCCTCACAAACTGTTGGTCAAATCTATTTTAAAAGCATTTTAAAAGCACATATAAGTCTCAGTGAAAGCACAATGTACTTCCTCTCTGCAGTACTTCCCAAAACCTGAATGGACTTTGTGCCAGAACCTAGTGTTCCTAACGCTCTTACTGTCCTAGAACACTTGTAACTACCACAGCAGTTTGAAAAAAAAAAAAAAAGAAATCAATGTTACTATAATGAGCTATTTTTAAGTGAACTAAAATGTCATATACAATTATTCTTGGTTTATTACCTCTATGAAATCAATGCAGGTTACTAAAAAAAACCCTCAACTAAGCTCTGTGGCTCCAGATTTTCTTAAGAAAAAAAAGGTTCAGAATGTTCCATTCTGCAAAACTGTGCTGGTGCCAGAAGACTTCAGATACTGTACCTGAAAAGTATTTGCCCCAGAATAATTATATATGTATGTTCCTATTTTTGTAGACTATTACCCCTTTCACACTGTACAGAAATCAGCAACTGACAAAAATGCTAGGCTAGATCTTGGAATTCTTGTGCTTAAAAAGAAACAGCTTTTGAAATGTGGTGACACTGGACTAGACAAGTTAGTTGTTGATACAACCTAACATTGCTGAAATGATCTGAAAACCTGGCATTGTCATTCAATGGTGTGATTTTGGCATTTATTTTTTGACATTATAAATATCAGTCACCATTCATGATTTTTTTAATTGGACTGGGCATGCTAGTTTTAGCTAAAAAATAATGTAATCTATAACTTTTACATAGGAATTTAAAATTATTTGTCATTAAATGATTCTACATCATGACTACCTAGATAAAAAAGCACCCATAAAATGTATTATTTGTTTCTTAAATATGATCAGAGCTTAGCAGTCATGAAAAATACTCTACGGCATGACTTAAGGAAATTTGCTGTTGCAGCCACCACCCCAGCACCACAGAATCACAGAATTCTCTATTACAGAAAGCTATATACAGAAAGTTCAGCTGGGAACTTTTTGTTCAGCAATTTCATATTTACTTTACTCCATTAATTCCAAGATCTGATCCCCAGGTATATTACTGAAACTATTGGTCTTGTAATACTCAGTTTTCTTTCTTGCAGCCGTTTATGATGGTTTTTATACAGAAATCAAGCGAATTTTCTAGTCTTCTACGAAACTAGAGAAAACATATTGCGCAGGTCATTCTCCAGGTTTCTGTTTTTATATGCAGTATATGCATATATATGCAGTATTTTTCAGATTATGCTAACATATAAAATTATATTCAACTCAAATTCTACTGAGACATTTCTGAAAAAAAATTAAAAACCTTCAGGTTTCAACCGGTTTTAAAACAATTACTGTCATGGGGGAGAAGGAAGAAAGGAAAAGAGCCAAGTAAACTGGCAATTTTTGTTTACAAAACCCACTAGGAAACTATTGGATACAGGTGTCATAAGTCAGAATACATTGTAAATAAGACAGAAGATTCCTCACCTTCCAGAGTCCGATTCAAGAGGGTCATCATTAATTGAGTCTGCATTAAAATCCAAAGGTTCTGCATCCTGAAGAAGTTCTATTCTATCTCTTTCAGTCCTACCATTTGATCGGGTATATTTTGATAGAGCTGAACGGGTAAAAGAAAGGAAAGACACTCATTTGCTCTATGAACACCCTGGATAATGTGAAGTCATCAAGAAAATGTGAAGTCATCAAACTTTAAATACCAGAATAATTAATTGCTATTAGGTCATCCAAAGTTTAGCTATGATGATTTAGAGTAGACCAGATATTAAACTAACCAACTACATGCTCAAATTCATTGTATTCAAATTCATTTCTGCACATCCATGGAAACTGCAACTATCATTTTGCTCCTCAAGTAAGATGAGATCTGCTTTGCAAAGAACAGGTTGATGTCAACCTCATGAAGTTTAACCATGCCAAGTGCAAGGTCCTACACCTGGGTGGGAGCAATCCCAGGCACAGCTACAGGTTGGGCAGAGAACAGATTCAGAGCAGCCCTGTGGAGAAGGACTTGGGAATGTTGGTCAATGAGAAACTTAACACGAGCCGGCAGTGTGCGCTTGCAGCCCAGAAAGCCAACCGCATCCTGGGCTGCATCAAAAGGAGTGTGACCATCAGGTCGAAGGAGGTGATCCTGCCCCTCTACTCTACTCTCGTGAGACCTCACTTGGAGTATTGTCTGCAGTTCTGGTGTCCTCAACATAAAAAGGACATAGAACTGTTGGAATAAGTCCGAAGGAGGGATGTGAGGATAATCAGGGGACTGAAGCACCTCCCATATGAAGACAGGCTGTTCAGCCTGGAGAAGAGAAGGCTGCATGGAGACCTCAGAGCAGCCTTCCAGTATCTGAAGGGAGCCTGTAAGGATGCTGGGAAAGGACTATTCATTAGGGACTGTAGTGATAGGACAAGGGGTAACGGGTTCAAACTTAAACAGGGGAAGTTTAGATTTGGATATAAGAAGGAAGTTCTTTACTGTGAGGGTGGTGAGGCACTGGAATGGGTTGCCCAAGGAAGTTGTGAATGCTCCATCCCTGGCGATGTTCAAGGCTAGGTTGGACAGAGACTTGGGTGACATGGTTTAGCGTGAGGTGTCCCTGCACATGGCAGTGGGGCTGGAACTGGATGATCTTAAGGTCTTTTCCAACCTTAACTATTCTATGATTCTATAATTCTATAAGAATGAAAAAAAAAAAAAAGTTATACGCAAACTTTACTTTTAAATCAAATGGATGAACAATCAACCATTCATCTTCCCAACCTCCCACTTTAAGATGGCTGAAGGGTTGTTTTGGTTTTTTTTGGTTTTGCTTGTTTCTAAAGAAGCAATCTTATGAACTAATGAAATATAGTGGTTTTGCAGTTCACTCTGCCACTTTCATTAGGCCAGTACCTACAGCTTGTTTCAGCATTGAAATGCTACATATTCCTTTAGTTACATTAAAATATAGAATATACTAATAATTTAATATAATCTCAGAGTTAGGCAACCTCAGAAAATATGAGTTTCCGACTTTGTAAAGAGGAGGGAAAAATCTACCAGTTGTCTCAAAAGCATGTTTAGAGCTTGCTTTCTCCTCCACCTTTCGCTTTTTTTTTTAATTTAGTTTCTCATTTGTCATTGGCTTAAAAAAGCACATAAAATACATAAAAAACATTAAGACTGCAACAAATAAACTATTTGGAAGTATAGAGCATCCACAAAAAAGTTTTGTGCTAACAGACACTATAAAATGAACACGTATACAATCATGTGATACGTTATTGATTTTACATTCATTGGTCATCTATCTGATAATTTAATTATTCCCATTTGGAGAGTTAATTTGCAACTACAAGAGAGAAATTTAATATTTAAAACTGCAAACTTCAAGATATACCCTAAATAACTGTTACTCTCATTGCAGCCATTATATATCCCATAAGAAGACCAAGTTGTTGAAACTAGCCAGAGTCTCCAACCTCAACTAGAGGGAGTACTGAAGATGGGAAGAAACACAGTACTTTTTTCAGTGGCTTTAATGAGCAGGATGGCACTGTGCCAAAGAAGGGAACACATTAACACATCAACTAGGACAAAAAGGAATATATTTGAAGGTACTCACATAGCCAGTGTGGTGCAGGCAAGATATTAGAATAATAAATCAAATCAAACTCCCCACAAACCCCATAAAGCTTACGTCTATTGGCATTGGTCTCTGAGAAACTGGATTCTTTTTGGTCTGTGTGGACAACTCTGTTTCTAGTGGAATCGTCTCTATTTCCATATCGCTCTTTCCATTCCTGGAAAAAAAGACAAAATAAGGAAATGTAAGCAGTGAGGAAAAAGCAACACAACAAAAGCCTATGGAGGATCAAGAAATATTCCAGATCTACAATGCAGAGCTAATTGGTCAATGATATCAGACTATGAAAGCGACACTTTAGAAGTGTTCCTGTTCAGTATCGTTATACAGGGAGAATTTTGGTATTTATTTTAAACTAGATATATCCCTTCACTAAATCAGTTACTGTAATAGTTCTTCAGAAAAAAGACTTGCAGAAAAAAAACTACATATTAAATCTGCATTCAAAGTTCACTATACTGCTCCAAAATATGGTGGGAAGGCTGCTTTTTTTAAATTCTACTTCCATCTAGTGGTAGAATGGAAAAATAAACAGAAGCAAATAGCACAAAAATATCTGGACAGGCCGTGTTTACTGAGCTTGTTGCTCTGTTGTGCTTCCATTCCATCATGTTTTAGTATGAAAACATTTTAGTATCAAGTGTAATGAAATATTAAAGAACAAGACATCTCATACTTTTGTTAGGAAACAACTTCAGGCCTCAACAGAAAATTTTTCTCCAAAGCAACTTTTCCAGAAAATTGCTCAGATAACTTTCAGATTCATATCCAGATCCCAGATTACAGGCTGGTAGGAACTCTATACTCAAAGTTACTTGTGCTAATTTATGCCATGTTAATTCTAAGCTGCAGCAGAATCAAACATTTAATCATGATCCAGTAAAAGATAATAGTCTCGAAAGCCCAAACAGTTTCAAGAATTAAAGTACTACAGTATTTAATGTAAACTCAAAAAACAGGTAACATTCGAAACTAGTTTGCTGATGTCTTCTTAATGTCAGATCATTTCAGTGTATACTAAATTCAGCATGCATTTGCTACTATTTTATTTAACAGTAAGTTCAAGTTCTAAAATTATGAGATGGGAAGAGGATCAGAAGAAAGGTCTGTCTGCCCTGGTTGTACTGGCTGTCATCCAGAATTAAAGTATTCCTGAGCTTGAAAAGCCAAGAGGTTTTAGTCTCAGTATTATCCTACCTTTCTGCAGATAACATTTTTTCCCTTCCTTTAGTCAGTTCATTTTTTACATGCATCTTTTGATTTATCTCTTCATGACTTTCTATACTAAATTCCAAATGTTATAAATAAATGGAAAACTAAAGCCATAGTTAACAAATGCTCCTTGAAATGAAGCTACCTGAATTATTTTTACCTGGATTGACTGCCTTCACAGATTTTTCAATTCAGTATGCACTGAAAGTCTGATATGAATCAAACATTCTGTTTGTTACTCAGCGATAAAAGTATTAATTTTGTCTTAAATGTAATTCCCTCCTCTGAAAACAAACAAACAAACAAAAATCTGTGCCAATTACTTTCCAAAGGGCATACAAAGCAACAGGTACGTTTGGGAGGAGTATACAGTCCCTATTTCAGTGAACATGCTGACACTGCAACTGTAGTTATTTCAAGCAGAGTAGTATCAACATAAGAGACTGATAATAAGCCATTTCAAATTATTCTGCATCCTAGAAATCAGGATCCTTTTTAATGCTTATACCTATTGGCATACACTGTTCTCACAGCACAGCGAGTAAAAGCATCCAAGTAGTGTGACCAGTCTCTATCTTATCCTTTAAAATTAAAATGTAACTTATTCCCCCCCATTCCTAGCCAAGACTACTCTCCAAGATTAAATTGATTACATCAATTATTGGGGCCTTACATTTCTGTGAAACAGAACATGCTGAATTAAATAGCAATGGCAAATCCCATCAGATATTGCAGTACATTAATATTGTAATTAGCTAAAACAATCTCATACCCTTCTTCTGTTTTCACCTTCTTCCTGCCTTTGACGTTTTCTTTTCTCTATATAAGAAAAAAAAAAAAGAACCAGCTGAGCTCCAAACGAGAAAAATCATTACCAATATTTTTTTTACAAACAGTGAAAACCCAAAGTTAACTTGCTAAGATTCTTACTTATATAGAAATAGACAGCTCATACAATTAAATGAAAACAAAAGACAAAGCTGCTTGTCTATCGTTATGGAGTTTCCTGTTAGAATTAATTAATCTTGATAATATCTTGGGTCAAGGCACGACATGCGGATACTATCTAACAAAACAAAAAAGTAGTTGGAAAAAGTATGATGTTAAGAACAAACTTGAGCATTATCAAATCAAAATCTTGCTGAAGTTCTGCGAGGCTCAAAGTATGACCCAAATAGTTTGTGTCTGTATCTACTATTAAACTGTATATGTAACATTCAATCATCAAAGAACAGTAACCTCTTGTTTAAGGGAATGAGAGAGATGCTTCTCTCTCAAAGAAAAAACCCCCAAAACCAAACCCAAACCCACAAAGAAACCTACTCTATGTAAATCTAGGTTTTTTCATAAACTGTGAGAGAAGAATAAAAGTATTCCACAATATAAAATTGTATCCAAAGATTTTAATTTCTAAACATAGCTTTTAACAGCTTTCACAAAACACTTTCAATAAGAATTACATTAAAAAATAAAAAGGTCGCCAAACCAGCAGATAGTTATGGCTCTACAGTACAACATGTTTTCTGTGAAAAATACAGTTAGGTGAAACAGCAAAAATTGTAAAGGAGACAACAGAGTTTGGGCAGCTCAATTAACATGCTACACAAAGCAAGATTAAAATGAGTTTGCGCAACATTTCAGGTAAGTTTCATGCAACAACATAGTGTACTTCGGAGGAATACTAGGATAGAGGACCTAACTTACCTCTTCGGATTAGCTCCTTCCCTTCATCAATCAAATCGGAGGTCATTTCATTATCTCCCATGAACTGCTGGAATCCCAAAAGATTCAAACAACGAGTTCCTAAACTGGTAAAGCAGGAGAAGTAATTTTGTTAACTTACAATTAATAGTTTAGAGATATTACAATGCAAAATGTAAAACAAGTTACTCAGAAATTTATGGAAAATTCAGATAATAAAGCAATACAGATGAAAAGACACATTATTATACTGAGAAATCAGAAAATTCACAACAGTGACATGTTCCTATATCCAATTGAGAGTGATGGAATATTCCTATTCAGATTGAGGGATAACACTGTCTATAGTCTTGAGAGTAGTAATTTAAGATAAGACAAGACAACTGCTTGAAATGTTCTCAGATATAACAAAATTTATACCCATGATATCTCACTGACTTTTCTTTGCCAGAAGACAATTACTACAAAAATTCTGCCTATTAAGATTTCTGTGGTTTTGAAACAGTAGTAACAGGAAAGCCACTTTCATCTCAGGTTTCACTCAGGAGAAACAGGTAGCATACTCCTAAGCTGCAGAAATGCTGGCTGAATACACATTAGGCAGCAGTCAGATAATAAGCTTGCTCCATTTTTTTTAACCTAGTCCTCAAATTAAACAGCATTAAACCACTTTCACCTTTTCAACTTCACACTTGAAAGCACAACTGCTGGTTTTGTTGTTTTTCTCCAAACTGGTGCATCAATATCATGTTCAAAGTTGGCTTCATTGTATATTTATGCTGAAAAGCTTTTTTTTCCTATACTATCAGAACTTTAAGACTGCTGTTTAAAAACAGCTTTCCTTGATAGATTTTACTTAGTGTTTTGCAGGCATCTGAATTATTAGAGGGCAGTAAAGTCCTTGCAAAGCAAGTTCCTCTTCTCAGTTTCTTCTCTTCCTTTTCGCTATGGCATTCAAGACCCAGGGTCACAGACAAGTCACACAAATTATTTTCTTGTTGTTGGCTTCACTGTTTTTTGGGTTTTTTTTTTTTGGTTTGGTGGGGTTTTTTTTCCCTCCACCACCAGTTTTGTACCCTAACCTAGAGTAAACATGGAAAAATAAGGACAGGGTCCTTGCTGTCTTATTATGTATGGATGTACATAGGTTTTTATGGACAAATCAAGGCATTTTACTATATTCTACTTGAGTCATGCAAAATTAAAGAAGCGAACATAAATGTAACTGGGCAAACCTAAAGTATCCGAAACTTTACAGAGCTCAAAAGCAAACATTTTAAAATGTAAGGATAAAGCAAACATATAACAATATTTTCTGTAATTACCCCTACAGCTACCAAGAAATTATGCCTTAGGGAAACAAGATCAAATGACTGAAACCACTCTATTTTCAAACTGAAGCCTGGTATGGATCAGAAAATCGTTACATAGTTAGAAAGTTTATTAACTACAGTTTCAGCTAATGTTTCTTAGTTTTTTAGAACACCTTGCTGAAGACATAGTTTCCTCATGGTAATTTTAATCTCAAAAGCACAATTTAAATGTCTGCATGCTCCGAAGTCTGAACAGATCTGACCTCAAAATCTAGGAATGAAGTTTAATGGGGAAAAAGCCCCCACAACTCAGCTATGAGTTAACATAATAAATATTTTTGAAATGTGCACATTTCACATATATAAATAGCTATGTATTGGTTTAGGTTCTGCATTTCTGTTATCATGTCATAACTGCTGGAAAAGGAGAAGAGACTATCTCACTGATCACTGAAACTAATATTATTAACGTAAAGAAACACAGAGGATCTGTCTTGCATATCACTTACCTGAAGTATGTGGCAATACAGAGAATGACAACAAGCATTGGGTAATATATATAAAATCCATCTGCAATGAAGGACAGCACTCTCATTGATCCCATTATCTGGAAAAAAAATTCCAAGAACAAGTGATAATCAGGTATTTTCTACATATATCCACAAAGATTGTCCCATCTCACTGTTTTCAGTCCACAACACACAAACACACAACCCTTTACACTTACTGAAAATCAGTAAGTATCATCATCACAGATCTGCTTCAGACACTTGACCCAGAATAAGCAGATACAAAGGCTGCCTCTAGCAGTGTATCCACATTGAGGTTTCCAAGATACTTGATCTTGTGGTCTCACCTAATCCAGAACCAGCTGAAATCTGGTGGATCTTTTTTCATCTGCTGTGAAAGGAATCTCTGGACAACACTAAGAATCCACTTGCTAACAACAAAGATGTGAGATGCAACCTGCTGTCCTGTGGAAACTGTGGTTCAGTTATCTCAAACTCACTGCTTGTTAAGTGGCAAGTCAGGTTTGCTCCTAGTCTATAAAAATGCCCCATATGCTAAAACCAGAGAAGGCTAAAGCTCTGAAGAAGTGAAGAACAGTCTGAACTCTTCACAATAACACTTTACTTTCTTAGTATAAAGAGACCTAAACAGAAAAATTAAACTAGCAATCATTACTGAACTATAAGTATGTCTACCTTGTGTAATCGTAATGAAAAGATTTTAATATCTGAATCTTAATACAAGAAATATTTTTAAATATTGTGCCTATTTTCCAAATCATATAGATGGCTCAAACCCACATTTTCTGTACTTACAGATGTATAAGCAGTTGGCTGAGTGTTTTTGTGAGAGATTGTTGCATCCATGTGGGTCAAGCCCAAAAAGTTCAAGCATAATGGCGGAGTAAGACGGCAAAATAACCTGCACAAACGTAAGAAGCAAGAGCATTTAAAACAATTTATTGGACTAATAATATTCACAAATCATAACTTGATATTTCACAGAATAATGATGCACAGATCATTAGGATTTATACCCATATGATTAAAAATGAAACAATATAAATCAAACTTTCATGGACACCTTCAATTAAGTATCTGACAGAAAATCTCCAAAATATATGCTACATACTCACATGCCACTGAAAAGGAGACTGTATGCATCTGTCTGATGATGTGAAGCTAAATAATAATAGTTAAATACACGGATCCTGAAGACAGTAGAGTAAACACAGATACTTAAGAAAAAGATGGTAAGAAAACAGGCCATCTGGGGAAAAAAAAAAAAAAGTCACTTGAATGCAGAACTCTACTAAAGGTTTTAATGCATTCAGCACATAGTCTGTGAATGCAATAGGTTGACTGCAGTCTAATTTTTGTTTTGAGATGAGACAATAACACCAGCTCTCACCTACTCTAAGAAACTTCAGGAGTTTTTTTCACCAATTTAAATTGAGAATTATACTTATCCTGCATTTCATATAATGACAACTGACCCTAGGAACATTAATTCTACTTCTTGTTATGTAAATGAAAGTGCTGTAATTATCTTGATAATTACTATGACTAATTTGGCATTTCTTCCCACAAAAAGAGATAAAAATAAGTGTTTTCAATTTTCAGCTCAGTTCCTTTACTGATATTGTCCATGTGTATGCTAGCTACACCCGAGGCTGTACTTCTGGTAAGCAGCAAATTCCTGTTTAGGAAAGACAGGTCACACACGGCTGATTAGACACAAAGCTTAAAATTAACATTTCACGGATTACTCCACACATGACATTCAGCTCAAATGGGTCACACCCTCATCCTGCATTGGAGAGTTTTAAGAAAGTGGCAAAAGGTTGACCCACTCCACAGAAACAATGTTCGGTGTTACATGTTTTAGAGACCTTCTGAGTGTTGACAGATTATTTAGAGGCTTATTTTTAAATAAATCTAGTCTAATGCTGTGGTAACAAATTACCCGGAAGATTTCTATTGAGTGACTATTTCAAACTTACCTCTATGTATATATAATTATATGTCTTTTCTGCCAGCTGTATGAAAACTGCGAACAGTGATAGAACTGGTTTTGTGCTGAAAAAGGTGCACTCTGACCACACAACAATGACAGAGAATGTGGCCAGAACAACAGCAAGCACCCTGTAAAACCATGGTCGTAGAAGGCATTCCCAGTACCACTCTGGAAAAAAACAACACACATAACAACCAGAAAGGGTTAATGAAAATTACACAACCAGAAACTGAACTCCCTCACAAAAAATGTTATGAACTTCTTGGACACACGCCTTTAAAATGAAGACCAGAATCTATGGGGTCACACAGTTAATTTTAGGGGTCTTCCAAAGCCTAGAGTTCTGGCTCGGCCCTAAATAATCATATGCAAAACAGGAGAAAACAGGGTGGAATCTGGGAGGCAAATTTTGCAAAAGGACTGGGGAGAGTACGGTGGGCAGAACAAGAACTCTTCATGTTTGGAACAGATACTACAAGTGATCCACTTTTTGTTTGTTCATCTGTTGTTCTCTCAGAAACAAAGCTTAGGCTTTAAAACGATACTGTCCTACCCAGGAAACAACCCATTGCTACTGCACAACAAATTAGAAGTTAAAACATGACTGAGAAAAAGGCACTTTCCGAAAAGATGAACGAGCAGCTACATCTCCTTATGTTCGGTAATACATGACAGAGAATCTTTTCCTCTTCGCTTGAAGAGTGGTGCCATTTCAGTAATACTCCACAAATGCAGAAGGTATCTGTGGTACAGTAATTTCAGTTGCTAACTTAATAATTTTTTTCTTTCTTCTAAGGCTTCAAAGTGTGCTATTACAGCATGTAACTGCTTTTAAGTTTATGTTCTTTATATATATATATGTATATATATATAAATAAATAAAATTTATGTTGCAGAGAGGCTGCCTCGTCTAGTAAGTCCCACTGACTATTACCCACTTCTAGTAGTCCATGTGGGTGCCAGAGGTACAGACAGCAGTAGTCTAGAGAACATTAATGACTACAGAGCCCTGGGAGAGGTGGTTAGGGGCTCTGGAGCTCAGACTGTCTTTTCATCAATTCTCCAGGATAAAGGGGAGGACATTAAAAAGGCTAGGCGGATTTGGCAGGTTAAGAAATGGTTAGAACAATGGTGCCATAGTCAGGGGTTTGGGTATCCAGAACATGGGACTCAATTTACTAGGCCAGGTCTACTGGGGGCAGGTGGAGCTGGTCTGACCAAGGGGAAGAACTGTTTTGGTAGGATGCTTGCCAGGCTGGTCAAGAAAGCTTTAAACTGGATGTGTTGGGGGAGGGGGGCATCATTCCATCCCAACAGACCCAATCAGTTGCCAGCACCTACAATAAATGCTCGGAGCGATGTAGAGATATTCCAGACGCTCCAGTTAATGAGCCGGCTTCATTCGGAGCTTGGCTCAGATGCCTCTATACAAACGCCCGTAGTATGGGGAACAAACAAGAGGAAATAGAGATGCGTGCACGTCAATGAGGATATGCTATCACTGGTATTACAGAAACATGGTGGGATTGCTCCTATGACTGGAGTGTTGGAATGGGAGGTTACAAGATCTTTAGAAAAGACAGGCCTGGGAGGCGGGGAGGGGGAGTCGCTATTTATGTTAGGCATAGGCGGGAGAGCATGGAACTCTGTCTGGAGATAGGCGATCAGTTAACAGAGAGTTTGCGGGTCAGGGACATAGGAAGAACAGCTACAGGGGACATTACTGTGGGGATCCGTTACAGACTACCTGATCAAGAGGACTCAGTGCATGAGGCATTCTACAGAGCGACAATAACAGCCTCACGTACGCAGGCCCTTGTACTCATGGGGGACTTCAAACACCCTGGTATCTGTTGGAGGTATGGTACGGCCCGGCACAAGCAATCTAGGAGGCTCCTCGATTGTGTGGAAGATAACTTCCTTCTGCAAGTAATAGAGGAGCCGAAAAGGACAGCTGCCATGCCTGACCTCATGCTCACTAACAGGGAAGGGGTGGTTGGAAATTTAACTCTCCAGGGCAGCCTTGGATGTGGCGAACATGAGATGGTTCAGTTTGAGATCCTCAGGACAGTGAGAAGAGTGTGCAGCAAGCTCACTGCACTGGACTCAAGAGAGCAGACTTTGGCCTCTTCAGGAACCTGCTTAGTAAGGTTCCATGGGATATAGCTCTAGAAGGCAGGGAGGCCCCAGACTGTTGGTTGATATTCAAGGATCACCTGCTACAAGCTCAGGAGTGTTGCATCCCAACTAGAAGGAAGTGCAGCGGGAGGGCCAGGAGACCTCCTTGGATGGATAA
>WYDI02037362.1:0-24612 GCA_009867235.2 Psittacus erithacus | reverse complement strand
GACCAAAACCAGAAACACAGCACTGCACCAGCTACTAAGAAGGAGAAAAATGACCGCTGCTGCTGAACCCAGGACAATGAGCTAATAAAAAGACTTGCTGTTTAAACCTATCCCATGTCTATTATTCCATGACAGAAATGAATCAGGTTGTTCTGATTGTTTAGGCTAAGTAGGACTTTTCGGTCCTTTTCCTGATGAACTTCATTACAAGTTCTTTTCCTACTCCATGATCTCTGCTGTCATTAGTCACTTCATCATGTACCATGCCCTCTCAGTCCTGTGATTTAAAGAATGCTGCATTCTTCTGGCAGTGTTTGTACCAGTGTCTGAGAGGTGAGCAGTCACTCGCATCGCCATTATCCACCTCTTTCAACTCTCTGAACATCAGCTTCTGCCTCTGCCCTCTGCAGTGCTGCTCTCAGATGCTATCTAGGCAGTGCTTGTAATAAACAGGTCTGGTTTTTTGGGCATTCTGTCTTCCTGTACCCTTCACCTTCATCTTGAAGCAGGGAGAATGCTTGGCTTCCAGCTAACTGGTATGTTATGTTAAATATTAAGTTACCTTCTAAAAAATGTTTTCAGAAAAACAGCGTATAAACCATTCATTTATAGCTTCCAAACCACAAAAGGAAAAACTGATCTGTGAAGTTTGCTTTTATCCTATGGCTGTGAGTGATAAGAACTCATCCTTTATTTTTTATCGTGTGGCTTTCCACCCAAAAAGAAAATAAAACCCCTTTCCATTTTAAGTTGCAACCCATCTTCTTTTGCTTAGTAATGGTAAACAGCTGACCTGAGCTGTGCTCTGTCTCCAGATGCCGCATTGAAAAGATCATGAGTATGAGAAACTATTCAGTGCAGTTGTATGTAATAATAGGTGTACTGACAGTCACTGAGATTCCATTTAGACCTTTCATATATGTTGATTGATAGATGAGTCCTCACTCATAGCTGAATGATTTGTTCAGCTATAGGAAACTAAGGCTTGAAATACTTGATTTTGTTAGATGGATAATGTTCTGTAAGCACATGTGTGAGATAAAGTAGTGATCTAGGAAAACAAAAAAAGGATTCTTAGCAGGTAAAATGGATTGCTGCAAACAGCAGGGCTAAGTAATACTGGCATGCTGGCTACAAAGAGTTGTCCCAGGAACCTCGTGTTATGGAGTGACAGATCAGCCACTTTGCAAATGAGAGTCAGTGTACATTTTGCAATAATTTTCCAGGCACTCATTAACAGTGCCTTTTTTTGGGGAAAAAAATCTAGTTTATTGGGATCTTGACATAGGGTAACACACAGGCAAGTTTCCCAAGCAGGATGACCGGTTGCTGTCTGTCTAGTTATGGAAATCTATGTGCCAGTGCTCTCTTTGGCTGGATCAAATGAGACTCCCTGAACTGCTTTTTAGCTCAGTTTTAGCAATGCAGCTAGTTCATGGTCCTTTGTATGACTGCCAGAGAGTACGAATGATCCATTGCTGCTGATTATCTTGATTTATGTGCAAAAAATCTCCTATCTAAACTGTGTATAAAACCACTCTCCTATATTATTATTTCTGCATCTACGGGAACAATTTATACAGTGTATTTTTAATTCTGTGTACATTCTGGTTAGCTCTGGAGCAGGAACAGCCCAGCCCATTGCTAGAAGGGGCCAGATTTTCCAAGCAAGTTGTTAATTGACTTATTAAAACACAAAAATTGATCTGTGCGAAGTGGGAGCTGTCTGCAGGACTCTTCAAGATAGTCCAAAATTCCCAGCTGGAGCACTCCTACACCAATTAGTCAAATACTTAACTGCATAGGCAGCTTGTCTTCCGTCAATCACCTTATTTCACATTGGTCCATTATCTCATCTAGGCAGACGGCTAGCTGGGGAGTAGCTAGATCACCCAGGGAATTAATAGCTAAGTGTGGTGGGTGCTGCACACAGGCACAGCTGTGCTACCCAACTGCACTGCAATTATACCCATAGGAGTAGCTTGAGTTTCATGCTTGTGATTTAAGTTCTATAGCTCTTGCCACAAAGTCTCACATACGAGAAAAAGCAATCCTAGCTTGGAGTCTGCATGCCTTACCAACTCAGAAAATTACTTGACTTCAGTTTTAAGGTGACGTAAGCACTGAGACTATGAGGCACTGAGGCTGGGGGTGCCAGAAAAGACAACGTTACAAGCCAGGAGTATACCTTAGAAGAAAGGAGGCATGTTATAGGGGTGCCTGGCCCTGCAAAAGGCTGCCACCTGCTTCAGTGTAGTGGCAGTTGGTGCCAGTGGTCCAAGTGAGAAATAGACCTTCCCTTCCTGCCCCTCAAGCTCTGGTCTTGGGCATTTGTAAGACAGCTTGCTGTTTAAAGGCTTATCAGGGATACGAGTTCCAGCTCTAGGTCAGCGCCATCTAAGAGTGCCGCAGGGGGCAGGACAGATCAGCATGGTAGGGAATATTCTGGTGATTTCTTCTAGTAAAACAGAAAGTTGTCAACGTGGGCTCCATATGCAGAGTTACTTGATAAGATGAAGTAGCTTGGTTACAATGTAACCAGGAAGCAAGCTGAGTAGTGGGGTTTTCTCTTCTAGTAGACAAGCATGGAACATGATGCACCAGCTGGAAATTGAAACATGACAAATTCAAATTTAGATAAGGTCTACATTTTTAACAGTGGAAGTAATCAACCTTGAAAGCAATGTACAAGATACATATATGTGTGCACACACAAATATGCAAAAAGATAGTCTTTTAGTTGAAAATCTGTGCATTAGGCTTGGAGGCCTTTCTAAAAAGCATGTCGCATTTTGACTACGAGTTGTTAAGCTTGGTACAGGATTTTTTTCCTTTTGTGGTTTGTTTTGTGTTGGACTTTAGGCAATGTTTTTATACATCTCTTGACATTAAAACTGTGAATACTTGATGTTAGACTGAACATGGTCCTCCTATCTGTGCCATGTTTTTAGAGATGTTAAAAGAAGTATGTATATTAGGGTTGCTCCTGACAGTCTTACAGATACGTGCTTTTCTGCCCTCCAGATGTTACAGATTGGTGTGAAAGGAAAGATTTGCTATACTGTTGAGGAATTAGTTTTTTCCTGTAACCACTTCAGTCTTTTGGAAAGATGTCTTTTTTTGAAAGTAATTTTCAATGTCTGTACAGGAAATGATGTAGTATGGTGTAGTCTGTAATAAGTTAATTGTATCTCTCTTTTAATAACAAAATCATTGTTTTCTCTCATTTTCTGTCTATCTGAGTTCTGTGCACAAGTGCATCTCAGTCTTCAGGATGAGGGAAGTTTATAGTTAATGGTACCCATGGGACTAAAGAGTCTCCTTCCTTCTCAACACTTCCCCTCCAGAAGACTACTGATTCTGCTTGCTGTTTAAGACAGATTGTTCAGTCAAGTTCTATTCTCAGAGTAATACCAAAGTTAAGTTTTACAACCCCCTGCCAATGTTTTAAATAGTGCTTGTACTTCTTTTATGTATTAATGCATCATTTTCCCTGAACACAAAACTGGCTAAATTGAACTCCTTTATTGTACCATTTTTGTTGTTTCTTTGAAGGTGTGTAAAAGAACTGATATCTAAGGGGATGTAAAATACTCTTTTTTATAGAAAATGAAAGGTGCTAAACATATGTTTCTATTTTTGCAGGCTAAAGCCTATCTAAAGATAGCTATGGAAATAGTAAGACGACTACCAGTACCTCCTGCTTGAAGTGTTTATCACTGAAGCTTAGCAAAAAAGCGATCTTTTGGTGCGACCAGTCTAGAAGAGTCCTGCTGCCTGATAATGTGGATGCCATATTTTAGTTCTAAGAACTTTTTCGGGAATTAATTTACCAAAGGTTAAGATACTATGGTGATATTTACTGTTTTTCAAATCATTGTTTGGGCATGTCCAAAAGGATTAAAATATGCAAAAGATGATAGACAGTATTCAACTGCTGGATTGTAACATCATCAAGCAAGATGGGATGAAGTACATTTTTCACGTGTCCTGTTTTAAGGTCAGGAATGAAAAACAGCTGCTCCAGTCAACCAGAATGATGAGAGGAATGCCAAGGCATAATTCCTGCTTAAAAAATGACATTTGCAATACTTCAATTTTTATCAAGTTGGGTTCAGCTTTTTACTGGGTTAACTACCAAGCTGACCTTAAGCTCTGCAAAATTTGAAGAAGCAAATACAGTTATGTAACTGCAATGCTTCTGTGTGTTCATCTTTAAAGAGAATTAAAAAAAATCCATGTATACTCTGAAGAGTTCTTGTTGTGGATCATGAGCAAATTCATCCATTCATTATCCATTATTGGATAATGTTCGATCGTGAAGCAGTTCAAGTTTAGTGGCGAATGGATTACATGACCCTGAGGCTTATTTCTTGACTACTTTGAATGAACCCAGGCAGAAGACTGGTAACCAAGGTCTTCAGTGAAAGCTGTATGTTGTGCCTGAGCTCAGTTTGCTAGGGGATGCAAATGATCAAGATAAATTTAATTTATGATTGCATATTCCTATCATAGTGCAGCAACTTGGAATTTGAATATAAAGATATTTTTGAAGTAAAGAAAAATGTGGTCTTCAAACTGTGTGGCCTTCTGGTTTGGTTTTCTTTTTCATTGCCTTATATTTCTTCAATCTTTATTTTTGTGTTAGTGTGTGGAAGTGGAAGAACATGCCTTCAGGGAATGAATTTCCATTTACAATTAAATGTTTGAGTTGACATTTAGGCTTTTTGATTTACATAATCAAGTATGGGTATCTGAAACACACAGCTTAACTGTACCACACTGGGAATTTAACTGTACTAGGGAGTTCTGCTGTTGACCTCTGTGGGATCAAGATTTTCCTTGTAGTTCAATTATTTGCTCATAATTTTGGATGTAGTTGCTTTTTCTTATTCAAGTGTTACAGCATAAAAAGGTGGTATACCTTTACATTAAGAATATTTAAGTAATATTTACCCAGAATTTACATGGGAAAGCTGGACATAAATTATGGGTTGAATTTCAAGCTTAGGTGGTTTTGTAAACATGTAAATTATACAATCCGAAACTGTTGGTTTTTTGCGTCAAGTCAATCTCTGAACCTTCTTCCCTGCACCCTCCCCTTGAGATCTCATATCAATGTTCAGCTTTTTCTGTAGCATGTTATCCCTTGCCTGTAGAATTGACATGGTTGTTCACTTCCTTTCAGTTATCGAATATATTTTACAATAGTTAAAGCTGGCTTAGTGTTCTGCTCTTTCATATTTTATTGATAACTTCCTGGGTGTTTGAGTTTTATATCTACACATATTATTTATTCACTTCTGCTTTACATACTGTAATTGTTGATATGTAATCCTGTGGTGGTTTTGGCATAGTATAATGACAAATTTCAGTGGAAAAAATGGGATACCTGCCTGTTTTAGTGAAAGACTGTGATACTTTCTGAACATTGGTATTTATTATTTTTGTTCTCTTAAGTTTTTGAATCAGTTTCTGAAACCCAGGTCATGTTCAGGCTGGGTGAGCAATCAGTATACAGATATATGGTTGTTTGTTTTCCCTTTCTTTTCTTTCTGATTATTTCTTGGGTTAGTTGAGGGATGAAATTTGCTTTCAAATGTCCTTTTATTTTTACTCCTTTTCGCATTTTTTTCCTTTTAATTAAGTACTGCAGATTTGCTCTGCTGATTCTTTCAGCTGCTGAACTGTTTTGAATGCCTTTGTCAGGAAAGTGGTTATAATGATTATTTTTTTCTAAGCCAGTCTGAGAATTCATATTTGATTAACATTGTTGTGGAAGGATTGCACAGTGTAGTTGGTGAATCCTGATTTATTGATTAAAAATTGTCAGTAATTAAAAAAACCCACATAATTGTACAGAATAGATAGAACACTTCAGCATTCAAGGATAGCAATAGTCACCCCAGATTTAAACTGAAAACACATTTGCTTTACTTTCCTTATTCTCAGGTGTGAAAAAATGTTTCCCAGCCCATCCCCCACAAAGGAAATGGAGGACATTGACATAGTGTTATTGCTACTTAATGTTATAGAAATACACTCTTGGTTTTTTTATTATTATTTTACAGTACACTGCTAAATACATATTAATGAATTCTAGCCAACATACTAGGTTTAAAATCAAATCACAGTTCATAAAATCACTAATACAAGTTAGTGGATTGGGGTGGTGTTGGTTGGATCAGCTGGAGGGTGAGCAGGAGACAGTGGCATTTAACCATAGTTTATAAATACGGATTATAGACTTGACACACAGTGTTGTTTGCTTTTGTCAACTCTAATATTTTACTTTCACCTCTGTGATATTTCCTAGTGTACTACTACATTTTTTCTAAAAATGCTAATCCTAACAGTAGGACCTGGCTTTCTTGAGCTCTATGGGTAGATGCTCTTTGCTCAAGAGCAGTGGAGACTTACTGCAAAGTTACTGTGATCATGGGTCACCAGCACACATTTATTAAAGCCTGTAGCACTGTAAGCTGCGGATATGCACTGCAAATTCCCACAAAGGAAGAGAAAGAAGGAGGAAGGCTAGTGAGGTGCGGGGCCAAGCAGGCTGGAGTGAGGACAGAGGCCAGCATCAGTCCCAGCTTACCTCCTGTGTAAGTTAAGAGCAAGATTCCCAGTATCGCCTCGCATCACTGTCAGTTATTTTTGCTTTCATGACACAGCCCTTTGTCTAGTGGATCCAGTTCTTGTGCTTACAGACAATTCCTGTTGTTGCTTGGATGAGGAGCATATGGGCTGGGTCTTAACGCAGTGCATTTCCTGGCTTTCAGAAGTTTTGGGTTTGATGAAAATGAAACTGAGGGAGGGAATAGAATTGTTTGCATCAGTGAAGTATTTTGTTATAAAATCTTTATTGCTGTGTTCAGATCATTGTGAACTGTTCAGCCTTCAAGACCATGGTTTATGCAATCCTTCAGATGTTATGTTTCTCACAACAACAACAAAATTTTTAATCGTTATTTGAAGGTAAGAGAATAGTTTGCAGATAGTTTTGCTCTACTAGTTCACGTTTAAACTACAACCGGTTTTAGTTGCTCTGGTGGTCATGATGATGAAATAACGTTAATGTAGAGAAAAAATTCCAGAAGCAGGTCATCTTCAATATATTAACAAAAATGGCTGTAATCCTGAACTTGCTTCAGATTAGTTGGAATCACTTGGATCCAGTGCAGCAGGTGAAGATATGAGAGACATATTTTTCCCTTAGTAACTATATGTTTTTCATCTAGACCTACTTAAACTCCCTGTTGGGTCTTTGCTGCTTGTGATGCAATTAGTGCTGATTAGAGCAAGCTTTGATCCAAGGCAGGTGCTACTTACTGGTTTGTTGGTGAACTTTGTTCAGGCTATTATTTGGTCTCCTAATGTAAACCAAAGGCTGCAAGCAACAGGGAAAACAGAGAGTAGAGAAGGGGCAAATCTTATGCCAGTGAGAATATCTCCAGGTTCCCAGAGACCCTGCCATAATAATATTGGGCTTGCAGGTGCAGGAATATATGTGGGAAAATAACAGCAGGAGAGCAACAAGAAAGGAAAACCCTTCCGTTGCTTAGGTGAAAGATTAAAGAGCTGTGAGAGGCTCTGTGGGTTACAGAATTGATTTGCAAAGGTGAAGGCGCTGAAGATGCTGTATGACAATATAAAGGGGATTTTGGTGTTTATCTGTGCAAAGCTTCTGTCAGAGTATCCCCGACCTCAAGTCTGGCATGTGAGCTCTGTACCCAGGTGCCCAAGTGGCAGGCACTGCTTGTGTCCTGCCAGATACCACTGCTGGGGATAGATCTCCGTGCTTACTTTTCCACAGAGTTTACCCAAGGTGTGAGAAACTTGTTATACTCCCACCTTTTTCTGAGAAGATTCAAATTGATAGCTCCTAAACTTAGAAGAAGTCCTCAGCCACCCAACTTAGTCTTTCCATTGAGGAGCATTCATCACTTCTTCTGATAAAGCTGTATCATTTGTGGAAAAAATAACGAACATAGTCCTAATCACAGCTAATTATTTTTTAGCCTAATGAATCTGTCTGGACTTTGATTCTTGCTCCCAGCCATATTGATGACTTTTATCTAAGAAGTCTGAGAATAAAATGATCAGTTCTTAGGACGGTGTCTGGCATTTTAGCTGCTTACAGACTTTTGAGAAAAGATTCTGGGGTTCTGCTTTTGCGTTCTGTTACATGCATGTCACTTTAGTTTCTCATGGCCATCTCTAGGCCTATATTGTTGTCATTTTTATTTAATAGGCATGCTTCCTGGCAGAGATGGTTAGGAGGAAAGGATCCTGCTTAAGAATACTTGACAATAAGATGAATCTGAATTGCTGATTTAATTTCAGAATTGACTTATAATGGCAGGAGTTACAATGGTGATTATATTTTATTTTGGCAGCGTATCAGCCAAGGCACTGGTATGTCAGCCACATATCACAAAAACACAGCAAAAGAAAAAATTAATTCCAGAAGTTGTTTTCAGCCTAAATACAAGTTTTACCATTTTTTGTGGGCTCTGTTTTACATTATAAAGATACTTAGTCTGTAGAAAAGGTATATTTAAAGGTCTGTATTTTTCCATTATCTTCACGTATTCCAGGAGGTGCTTTTTTTTTTTCCCCCGGCAAGAAGAGTACAAGCACAACTTTTCAGTCCTTCTGGACCTGTTCCTGTCAGTTTATCCATTTGTATGGGTCTGAATCTGAACACCCACTGTAATCAATGAAAATAAACGACTTCTGAGGAGTATGAGAGTCTTCAAACAAGCTAGTGAGGGGAAGAACATCTGTTGTCTTTTAACATTGTTTTGAGGGCTTAAAGATTTATTTGAAGTCTTTTCACTTATACCACTGGGATTGTCTAAAACTTGTGTTATTTCCTGTGGTCCAAAGGTTTTTCTCTTTTCTGTGAGAGAAAGGCAGGAGACTCCCCACACTCGCCTCCCCCATATATGCTTCCTGTTACTGAACAAGGCCTGTTTTAAAAATACAAACTTGAGGTTGCACTTTTTCTAAAAAGTGTTAGCTTATTTGTAATGATTTTCTAATGCTGCTCTTGAGGACCTTTTCCTTTTTACTTGGAGAGATGTTTTTTTTCCCCAACTCATACTGAAGAAATGCTATAATGTATTTTTAAAGCCCAGTTTGGCTGCATGTTTGGGAGAAATAAACAGGGCGAGAAACAATCTTATTAAGCCAGGCCCATGTTCTGTAGATTTAATGTTGGAGTGTTCATTCATCCAGTGTGTACATGTTGCAGATATTTTTACATCTCATTGAGGGAAACTGTTAAAATAAACAAAAATTCAGGAGACTGAATATTTTCTTGCTCCAGAGTAGCATTTTAAGGGTGGTGTGAGATCTGTCTGTAGGCTGGTCAGACAGGCCAGGATGAGTTTACATGTTGTTTTATCTGCTGAATCAGGCAGTTTCTACATGTCTCTTTTCAGAGGAATTTCCATATGAACAGGCTTTTGTTTGTGACACCTTGAGGCCTCTAATTAATTACATTGCACATGGAGTCGGGAGGGTTTGGGTTCACACTCTCCACTTCCTCCAGCAGGATAATAAGACCCAGGGGCTATTTTGGAGACTTACTTTTTAAAACAAGTGTTAAAAGGCTGGGAAAATGTGCCTGGTAAGCATCTAGGCTTTGAAAAGTTAGTCTAATAAATCCATGTTTATTCGCGAGTGCCAGCACTACTGGCATCTCTTTTGTAATGCCTTAACATCCTAAGCTTTTAGAAAGCCTGTGAATTTGTTGCTTGTTTGCACTTTTTTACATATGCGTGTTTTACAAATGCATTTCTTACTAACACAGACACTGCTACTTCACTTTGGGTTTAATTTCTCTTCAGTGTAAATAAAACTCTTTTTGTAAAGCAGGTTTCCTTGGCTATTGGCAATGCTTCTAGAAAGTTATTCCTCTAGAAGAAGAAATAACAGGGCTGTTTGATGCTGAATGCCTTCTTCCCTCTTGGGCTTATAAAGGAAATTGTAGTTACTGTCTTGGTGAATGTTGTTGATTTTGTTACCCTGATGGGAAATATATCTTCTCTAATACAAAATGAACCTGCTGATAAAATGCCTTTTAATTATTAAGAGCTTGTATCTCATGAACATTGAAAACAGTACACACTAGAGTAATTTATTTGAACTAGTCCCATATATGCACTTCCTAAGCATGATTTTTAAGAAAGTAGTAGTGGTAAAGACTTAGAATCATAGAATAGTTAGGGTTGGAAAGGACCTTAAGATCATCTAGTTCCAGCCCCCCTGCCATGGACTCATTGCAATTGAAATTGATTGCTTTCCACTGGCTGAAAAGGTCTGCCATTTTCACAAAGGATATGACTCAGACAAATATTATTCGCCATCAGTGCCTGTGTACAGAATCCTATATGTGAATCCCTCAGTGACATGGTTTAGTGGTGATCTTGGTCCTGGGGCAGAGATTGGACTTAGAAGTCTTAGATGATCTTAGAAGTCTTTTCCAACCTAGTTGATTCTATGATCCTGTCTGCAGTAGCAGGTGACGGGAGGGGAGATGATGTGCTGGTACTTGCCTGGAATGACCTCATGCCAGGAAGCAAAAGGAGTTTGTTTGGCACAGCAAAAATACAAATGGTTACATTTTCAGTGAAGGCAGATGGGACAGGGCAAAACAGGGGATGTCTTATTAGTTTGTAAATGCAACTACCATATGAAAGGAAATAAAATATGCTGTCAGAAATAAAATGGGGAATGTATCTGTCAGAACTGTACAGTAAAGGGAATGTGTGACCTGGGGTGCCTGCCACCTCAGGGATCCCAGTGCTTCAGAGAGGTGGGAGAGCTGAATCATCAAATCTCTGCAAACCATGGGAGTCATCAGTTAGGACACAGTTTCTGCATGTTAGGGAAGCTATTGAAAAATGTATTTGCAAGTGATTAGTTGAAAACAGTTGCCATGGAATGTTACTTGAGACATTGGTCAGGCTATTGTGCATCAGATGACATGTCATCCCATGGTGGTGGTTTATTAAAGTTAGCATTTTAGCTCTCTTTACCACAAGAGCTGAAGTTCAGTGCAATAGCAAGATATCTAATCACTGCAAAGTAATTTTCCTGACACGTGGGCACTACCAACAGCCAAGGAGTCCTTTTGAATACCTTATTGAATTGCTGTACTGGAGCTTAGCGTACAGTGTCCTGAAGTTTCATCCTATTCCAGTATTTTATTTTTCTATACAGAGTGTTCAATGTTTCTTTTTCCAGCACTTCGCTACTGTTGGTTGGTCAGATAAATAGAAAAAACATTTATATCTAGGGGCTTCTAGGGGGAATTTCATGCTTTGAGGTAAGGTTATATAATTTTCTTCAAAGCAAAATGGTGAACAATGGGGTTGTTCTTTATTTTCTGTTTAGTTTTCAGAAACTATAGTCATCATGAGGTAAAATACCAATTGGATGTAATTTTGGGTAGTCAAAGTGGAACTATACTAACCAGGTGCTAATCGTATCTTGAGAACGCGTACACAAGCAACCTGAAGCTCTGGGGGTTTTTGTATATGAGTGTCTATTTAATCTTGTCTCATTGGCATGGGAACAGTAATGCACTGTGGCAGATGAAATGCAAAGGATGTTTGAGAAGCACATGAGTTAATTGTCGTGGTTAAGAATCACAATAACATACCTGTTGAACCTGGAGTGCTGGCATGTGCATGCATGGACACTGGAGGAGCCATCAGCATTCAAACCATGCCACAGAAGTTTTTGCCTCCTAGGTGAACTCCAAACTCATTCTGTGATTTGCTACTGAAAAAAGTCACACCCTAAACTATGTCCGCATTGAACCTTTAAACTGTAGGTTGGAATGTCCCCAGCACAGGAAGTGACTCACCAAAATGTTTATTCTTCACATTGCCATCTACTCTCCTCAGGAAAACAGGAATCTATTTACTCCGTGATGTTCCAGTGGTGCTTATCAGACTGTATAATATCCCTGCTGGGGCTGGCACTGGTCAATATTTGTTAGTAGCTGGTATTGTTTGTAGAAGGACAGTTGCTGCATGCTATGCTTGGAAACCATGTTCTGGAATTGCACCTGATTGCCCCTGGCAGTTGTTAAGGGCTTTGATTGTTGCTTTGTTTTACATTGCATTTGAGTAATGAATGGTGTGTTATTTGTAGGCAATGTGTGGCCCTGTAATTCTGAAGTGTTACCATTCACAAGATGAAACCCTGCACTGAGAATGACTCTAATAGTGACACCCTACCCTTGTAACTTCACTCTGGGACTCTTCAAAAGGATTATTACATTTTGATTTGGAACAATTTATTGGCATTACTGTACACAAACTATTTGATTCAGCTGTTAAAATTGCTGAATGTTGGCCTCCAGGGATATTGTCCCATAAGACACCTGAGATTTTAATTTGGCAGGTAGTCCAAAAATCATTGATTGACCTCCGATGTGAGGCACACAGCTCTGCTTATGCATGGGGGAGGCATGCATTGCAGAAGCTGCGCCAATGCATAGTCTGTCCCAGGAAACCGCTGCCTGGCTCACTTCAAGCCTTGCTTCCCCTAAGGGAGTTTTGGGCATTCATTCTCTTTTAGTGAGCTACATTGGAAGATATTCTTATGAAGCAGCAATTCCACAAGAGCAGAAATACTGTCAAAGCTAATTCATCCTGGAGCTTGTATTAACTACTCATTACCAGTGTTTGTCATTATGTTTTCTTCAGCTGTTGTTTTGGTGTAGGCAATGTCAAGTGATCTGACAGCAGCAGAAAATCACACTGCTTTCAGAGGCTGGATGCAGTTTAAGTGTGTTTCTAGTAGTTGGCAATCATCTGCAGACTAGCATCTTTTTGGGGGGGCACCCATTCTGCAAACCAGTCCTGATTTCAGCCTAACGGTGCTGTCTGCTGTGTTTTCAGTGCTGTTTCAGTCACATGGTGCTGTTGGCTTGCCAACTTCGTGCAGAGCAAGCATGGCGTACCACTGCACTGTGCTGGGCCCTCGGCAGCACGCTGGCTCATCGCAGTCAGGTGCAGTGATTCTGACAGTCAGTACTCACATGGACTGCAGAACATTGTGTAAATAAATGTTGGCATTTTTAATGTACGCCCTGGACCAACCTCCTTCTTTGTATTAGAGGGGCTAACTTCTCTGGAAAGGTGAATATCAATCCACTTAATTCACTATGAGGGCTATAAAACAGAGGTGCTTTCCTTAACATTTCCTGGTATGGGAAATTTTCTCAACCAGGTGACCCCCTGGGAGACAACATAGGCTGTGGGAGTGGGTTGCCAGCCCTGGGGCTCAGTGACAGGCTGAGCAAGGTCCATCTACTAGAACCCATGATGAGGGCACAGCCCGTCCCTCCTAATGCTTCCTAGTGGATTTCACCCTTTAGGTCTCTGTAGACTGTAAATCAAATGCAGGCATTACAGATCCCTTTTACCTTCTTTACTTTTACCTCCTTTACTTTACCCCCTGCCCAGCGCTGCCTGCCTGTTCTTTGGGATTGGTGAGGGGAGTGTGTGTCAGGTGAGATCTGCTTGGGTGCCACATTGGTGGAAGGGGAAGGTGAACACAGTTTTTAAGAAGGGATGAAGCTCTGCATGCAAAGGTGAGTACTGGGACTACATGGAAATACAGAGATACCCACAAGTCTGTGTGTGTTTGCAAAGTAACTGCAGGTTTTGTTTAAAGAAAAATGTCCTGCAGAAGTGTGCTTTTCACTAGGAGGCAAGGAAGAGGAAAGCAGAAGTGCAGAGCTGTGGTTTTATAAGGAAGCTCTCACATGTGTAACTAATGCAATAATTCTTCAGTTTAGAAGTTTGACCTGGGTGCTCTTTTCCAAAGAAAAATACCGCATTTTTTTCTCACAATGGCTGTGACACTCACTCTTCCTGCTGTAACTTCCCAAAACAAGGGGATGTTTCCTTTCATAACTTTAATTTCGTTGATTCATTCAGGGATGAAATAACAGCCTTTACTAATCTAAAAGAAAGTAAGTGGCTTGGAGGCAGGGTTTTTACCCTTAAGGTTCATTCTGCATTCCAAGCAGCTTGCAAATCACAGATATGTTGAGCTGTTGCAGCATACGGAGTCACCTTTTTAATGTCAGAGTAAAGTCACGGTGCTAAACTCTTCAGCAGCTCTGCACAAACAATTTTGCGGTAGGATGACTACTATTGCCTGGTCTTTGTGTGCCATCAACAAGGTTGTTTCTTTCAGTGGCTGTAAAAGAATGAAACAACACATGGCTGTTTATCTTGTGATTATCTAATTGATAGGAATAGGACAAAAAAATCAGATTATATTTGTTAGAAGCTTGCTAAACTGTTTCTTTGCAACTAACCACACAAAACTGCATTTGTAGAGAGGCAGAGACAAGAAAGATAAGCACTTTTTTCATAAAAATTTTCCCTTAGGAAAGTCACTGGTTTTCATTTCATTGACTTTCCTTTTGCCTTTCATTATTTAAAAAACCCCCTAACCAAAGAACCCCAAACCTCCCTGCTTCTCACCCTTTTCTGCTTCCTTTAAATGACTCAGTTATTGAACAGAGAGCATTGAGCTAGGTCTTAGGTATGAGTTCTAAATAGCAGGAAGCTTTGGAGCCAGCAGCAATATTTGGATGAAGACTTTCAGAAAGCACCAGCCCAAGCAGTGAAGTCATTTGAGGTAGATTCCGTTAATTTAGGTCTTTCCCATAAAATACCCTGTTTTCTTGGCTGTATCTTCATGACAGATACCAAGAAACATACATTCTCTGATAATTTCATATTTAATGCCTACCCATGCAATACATTAAAAGAAGCTTTTTTCAAGACATTTATTTATTCTTGTCAAGTATATATGTATTTTTACATTTTCAAAACAGAATTGGTAATATTAAAGTTTTGATTTTCAAACTGGAATGAATTGCAGCTTATTTCATGGGAATTTTTATTCCAAATTTTAGTACATTTTACACCAGCCCATTATTAAAATTATTTCTGCAGTTCCTATTATGTGCATGAATTTGAAATGCTATGACAAAAATAAATAGGTGTACAATTGCTTCAGATCTTTTTCTAAGTATATAATGACAGGATATCTGCCATATGTAATTGCTTCTAAATTCAACTACTTGATTGTGACTGTTTTTGTAATGTTCTCTTCTAAAAGCTTACCATTTATATTTCAGGATATGCTGTAATTTACATTTATAACATTATTTTGACCCAGCTTATGCTAATATTGAGATTTCAAGCCAGCCTCCTCCCCCTTTTTAAAGCACAGTTGGTGTGGCTTGGTAAAGTACCACAGCGTGTACTGAATTAGAGATCTGCCTTACAACCTCTGTTCTTGTCCAGTTTTGAGATGACTTTATCAGATACCCCTGGAGTTTTCCCCCAAGATCTACAAAATTAATGTATTTGTCACAAATGTGAACTGCAGAGGCAAGGAAACTTCTGCCTTAGTAGATGTGTCATCTGAGAAATCCACCCTGTTGTATTGCTGCAGTAAAATACAAGGAGACGGCACAGATAATAGCTTGGGTTAGGTGGCTGTCTCCAGGAGGAGGAAAACTGAGCTTTAGCCGTATTTTGTAATGTTAAAAAAATACATGATGGAATCATCTCAGTCTCTGATACAGCTACCTTAAATACAGTTTGTACAGTTTTTTATCAATGCCTGCATACCTAGAAGGTGTAATACTTCTACAGAAAATACCCACATACTCAAATGTGGCATACAAAAGAATCCCTGCTCAAGGGACCAAACAGGTCTGAAGTAACTGAATATCTGTAAAGAGGTGTAAGCCTGTCTCTAGGAAAGGATGGAAGCCACACTACCGAAACTATTTGGAAGCTTTTTCAGTCCAGATTCCTCTATGCCTGTAATTTCAGCATATGTACAACAAGGCATTTGTATAGCTACTGTATAAAAATACAGTATTTGGTACGTTTATTTATATATTGTGCTTAGTAATGCTCTAAAACCTGCATGTTTTCATAATTCATTGCATATAAACCTGACTGTAAACATTCATGCTAAATGCCAGCATATGTCTGGTATACAGGCTGCTGTCCCTGCCCGCACTGGTGTGTGGTGGAAGGCCCTGCTATCCTTCATACTCCTCTTTGGTAACCCTGAGTTTGTTTTGGGGAAAAATGTATTTCTGAAAGAGCTGTAAGATACAAGAAATACCTTCTTCAACTGTTATGCTAAAATAACCAAGCAAAGGCCATTCTGCTATTCCTTTAGGTAGGAGTAGTGTTTTTTTCTCTTCACCATCATTATGGTGGTAACCTCCTGTTGGGGTGAATGTGCTTTCCTACATGCCAGAGGCAGAAAAAGTTTGTGATTTAATATTGCTTTCACAGAACAATTAAAATACTTTTTCTATTAAAATGGTACTATTTATATTGATTCGGTTGTCTAGATACGACTCATGTAAGGATGAAAATGCATTTTAAAGAATAAGAGGCTGCCAGGAAATTGGTTTGGAAAATGGTGAATGGAAATCACTTCTACAGAGGAGATGTCATCTTGAGCATGTATGAACAAATACTGCTAGATGTTCTTTAAGAACACTATGTAATTATCTATCACTTCTATTTTAGTTCTTGGCACAGCCTTATTCTAGTATTTTTCCCATGCAAACAAACATCTAAAAAAGCTTCTGCTTATGCTCACTAGCATAAACACCTTCAACAACACATTGAAAGTGACTTCTACATCTGGTTATCTTGTAATTTATTAATAAGCTCATGCTGTTTAATAAATGATTATTTTTTTTGTAAAAAACATTAAAAATTTATGTTTGAGAGGTTTTTTTTTTTTTCTTTAGAAAAGTGAGAAAATAGTTTGGAGTTTGATTTTTTCTCTTTCTGTCTGTTGTAGATATCTACATTTTCTATCAAGATACCAGGTAATGATGCACAAAAAGAGGAAACTTTGCAAAGGTCAAGGAAAACATCTTTTCAATACAATGAGACAGTGAAATGCTGAACAGGGAGCCCAGCCCTCGAAGGTCACCACTGACTGTGAATAATTTAAGGAAGCAAAGCCAGTACCCAGTTTTGCTTTTTGATTTTTCATTAGAATGATGGCCTTTGCCTGCAACAGTGCAGTCATCCACATTCTTCCTTTTTTTTCCTTTTCCATACTGAGATGTGCTTAGTTAGAGTTTAGGTTTTTACCACTTGGATTTGTATGTCAAGGTTACTTGTGGCTTGGAGCTTTGATGAGCTAGTTATAACCTCTCTGTTTCCAATATGCTTTAATGCATATTTCCTTACATGCATGGCATACCTACTAAAGAAATGATAGTTGTCAAGCTGGCACAGTCTGTCCATGGCCTGTCAGGGCATCTGGACGTTTGCTGAGTATTGGTTTTTCTGCATAATGTGAATTATCGGGACATTTCAAATCCTGGTCTCTTCTCTGACCTATGGCTTTAAACACCATTGCAAAGGAAGCATTATCAAAATAGGGATCTGAGTGGGTGATGGAGCTGGAATGTGAATGCTCGGTGTATTTGCACAAGATGGGACAACTAAAGCTGAGCAAGAAATGAGAAATTACACGGAATTGCAAAACACTGTTTTATCCAACTTGGAACCAGATGTTTCAGACACCAGAAAGCTTTCAGGCACCTCTCACAGACTTCAGCTGGCATCAGCTGATGCTAAAAAGGGAGAATTCAGTCGTTGCTGGCCTTTTCTGGCTTTATTTCCAGGAGAGAAAGAGGTCAGAGTGGTTAAAAATAAAGTCACTGTAAGGTCTTAGAAAAGTTAGTATTTTAAAACACGTGTTTTCTATTTCTTGATGTGACCTCCAGTTACAGGCAAACGAAAGCGAAGGTGAGAACAGAAAATCAAGAGCTGAGACTGGCTCAGAGTGATCTCAAGTTCAGTACTGCCAAAACTGAATTTAAAAGCCATCAGGCTGCGTAAAACTCATGATGTGCTCATGGAGAAGTAAAAAGCCAGCCAGCCAGCCAACCAACAAACCAAAAACCTTTTTATTTGCCTGCAGTTTTTGAGACTCTTATTTGAGACTGTGTTCACGTTTCTGCAACTGTGGAGACTAGGACGTTATTTTATATTAATGGAAGTCAACATAATAAACTCACAGAGCTGCAATATGAGGGAGAAAATTAGGAATATTTTAGTGAAATCATGAAAGTTGGTAGAATTGTAGGTTGTGTAGATACAGGGCAAAACCCCACTGTTGTTAAATTACTGCTTGGATACTGACAAAGCATTAGCTTTCCATGGCCCTATTTTAATGCAGCTGCTGTGATATTGGATGAAAAGGTTCTAAATAGGGCTTATCAGTAGAAGAAATTTTGTGGCAGGAAATAGATAGTGGCTGCAGTGTGGCAAACTATAAGTACTCAGTGAATGAAGGTCTTGGACAGATGACTCTATGAAGGAGCTCACCTATCTCCTGAATTAGATGGACCAGAATGAAAAAAGAGGGACTTTGCTGGATGCAAACATCCTCATCCCCTCTGATAGCAGACAAACACAGCAAATTCCTACTGACGCTTGAATGAAAGGGCTAGTAAAGACTTTATGCAGTAACCTAACTGCTCTGATTTCTGCTCTTTTGAACCAAATGGATCCCTATAAGATAACACTGAGACTATAATAAACTGTATCCCTGATGCAGAAGATATCAGGTCAGTTGTTTTGGAATCTTCTGGAAAAATAGTGCTGCATCAGTAAGTGGTGACTGAATAAAACCAAGTCTCCACATTTCCATTTCTCTTCCTTCCCTCTCTCTAGCTCCCATTCTCCCTTCCTTCCTACCTTCTGTGCCACAGTGCTGCAGTCCTGTGCTTATAGCATCTCTTAGTTGCAGTTCTGCTTCTTGCTAGACTGGTATCAGGTATTTAGAGATCCAGGAAGTAAAACCTATGCTCGCACTAAGGAGATACTTTACATGGCTTACACACAACCTCTGTCTACCTTTTTTCCTTTTTTTTGTCCATATATATACTTTTTAATTGAAACTTTCTGCAGACATGCTGTGTTCTCTGCCTTTTGTTTATCCAGTCCTGGGCCCTGCTTCTGCTGGGCTTGTAAGTACTTTAAACTTACAAAAATTTAATTTTATTATATATTCAATTCTGCTGAGCTTTTTATTTTCTCTTGCAATCCTTAATCTTGACAGTGCTCCTCATGTCCTCAGATTTAGGCACTGTCTCAAAAGTGCATAAACAACCTGTGAGGTGAAGAGGTGACTGATCTGTATGAATTTACTTTTTGGACTTTTTGTTCAGGGCTTTTCTTCATACCTAACACTTTCCTATCTGTACTTCCTCTCTCTTTCTTCCTTCGTCTGATGAAGGAGTGCTAGCACAAAGAGCTCCTCAGTAGCAACAGCCTTTGTGTGTGGTGAAGGTCAAAGAGGTGAGATATTCCCATCCTGGGTAGAGGGAGAGATAAAAAGAAGGGTATACAAGGAGACATACTCACAGCATGAGCATTAATAACCAGTGTCTACTAAACACATAAAAGGTTGGTGTTTCAGGCCAAGTAAAATGTCTTGATCATGGTTGCCAAGTGAGTCAGTGTGTTTTCTATATAAATTTAGAGGTATGGCCCAGAATCATTGCTTATGGCAAGTTTCAGTTCTTAAAGCTCACCATCAGGTTTCTGTACTGCTCACACGTATGACAGATGTCCCTTCCACTCTGAGGGCCCAGGGTGACTGTTCTCACAGACTAGGAAAGCACCAGCTGGTTTCCATTTCCATTAGGCTTGGGTGCACCTAGTTTGGACTGTACTTATCAAAACCAACCCCTGGGTACTGTCATGGTGTCCCCAGGGTTCCTGGAGAGTTTGTAACTATTTAATGAATTGTGAGATGATGGATATTTAAAATACTGATCAATCAGTGACTAAAAATTGCTTTGGGAGCCCAGGAAGCCACTTTTCCCATGCCTGTGACTGCTCCCATCCTCAGCTCCCTCACAGGTTGCATCTGGGATAATAGCCCCATGGTGTTTTCAGACAGCTCCACAGTTGTAAGAACAGAGACCCAGAGCTGCACAGAGCAAGGAGAAAGCAGGCGCTGCTTTAACAACTTTGGGGCTGAAGTGGATGTTGAGAGACTGAGTTATGATGCTCCCAGTGGTGGTGGGAAGAGAAACAGTGATGGAGAGAATCATTCTCTCTTCAGCTACCTGAAAGAAGGAGGGAGAGAGGTGGGTGTTGGTCTTTTCTCCCAAGTAACAAGTGATACGACACGAGGTAATGGCCTCAGGTTGCACCAGGAAAGGTTTAGGTTGGATATTAGGAAAGATTTCCTCACCAAGATGGTGATCAGGCATTGGAACAGGCTGCCCAGGGAAGTGGTGGAATCACTGTCCCTAGAAGGGTTCAAAAACTATGTAGATGGGGCCCTCAGACATGGTTTAGTGGTGGTCGTGGCAGTCCTGGGGTAATGGTTGGACTTGATCTTAAAGGTCTTTTCCAACCTATTTCATTCTGTGATTCTATGATCTCTTCACTCCAGTGTCCTTTAATAAACCATAATCCACTTTGGAAGCCGATTTCTGTATGCTAATAAAATGGAATTGCATTCCTGAAATGTGTCAATATCAGCACTGTAGGCAGACTTTTATACAGAATTTTATAGTGGAAAAGAAAGAGGGAAGTTCATAGTCTGTTCTACTCTGGTAGTCACTGCTCTTAATTAATAAGTCTTTGTTATCTCTAAATTGAATTAATACTGGGAGGTACTTGCTCTTGTTGCTGAGCTTTACTTAGTTGTCCAGACATTTGATTTAGCACTGACTAGCCTAGATGCCAAGTCCGTATGCTAGTACGTTCCCCTGCTCTTGGGGGACTATTAGTTAGTAAGCTGCCACTGAATGCGGAACACGTGAGAACTGCTGTGTGGTGTGAATATGCTGGCCCAGCAGACTTGTTCCAGTGCCAGAATGCTTCACAATCGGACATAATTTTTCAGTGTCACATTCCTTTTCAGGGGACCTTCCTGACACATACAGGCTTTTGTTTTTGTCTCTCTGAAACACCATTAGGTACTCAGAGATCCTGAAAGTAAAATCTGCGCTGAGACTTGGGAGTGCTTTATGTGGTTTGCACACCACTTCCCATCTCTTCCACTGCTGAGGTAGAAATAGCCATGAAAGCATCTAGTTGTCCCCTTTCTCCCCCTTCCCTTTAGCTTCACAATGGCCTCTGAAACTGTATTTCAGAGGATTCTACGAGGAGCTGTAGGACTGAAATACAGGTAAAGTAAGATGAAATGAAGAAAACTCCTAATTCTTTAGTTAGGGCAGATGGTATAATTTGGCATGTTAACAGTGTGGTGCCATAAGTGTGATACCTAACACAAAATACAGCACCCTACCTGTAATTCACAGGGAGTAACCAAGGAGTTTCTTTCATCCTGATCAGGTATCAACCTGCACATACAGCTATGTCAAGCTGTAAGTAAATGCAGTGCACTGTGAGAGGCTGCCTCTGCTTGAGGTGGTACCTTGTTGCAGCTGCGATAGACCACCAGTATAAGCAATGTGACATTTGCAGGTGGAGAGAATATCTTTAGGGATATCAGCTCAGGGAGCCCATCAAGCCCTCAACCCCAACTTTGGCCTTTGGGTTGGAAACAGAAGCTTCAGTATAAACTCAACATACTAGTACTGCAATACTGCTATAGAACTGAAGAAACGAGAAAAACTTGCCCAGCCTTTCCAATTCTACCAGGTAGTTTAATAAAGGTTGTTACGTCTACCTTTAAACTGTACAGGCGTTGCATTATCCCTTCTAGGAGCTACACAATTAAAAGTTGTGGGCCAACTTCACTGAAAGGAATGGTACTTCCTAGCATCACTCGTCCACTGGTGCAGCAGACTGTATCCAGTCTGTCACGTTCCTTCGAGGCCCCTCATGTGGGAAGACAAAAGCAGAAGTGTCACTCACCAAGGTGTCAGAGTTGTTCAGTGTACTAGAAGGACAAAAATAGTGTATTTTATAGGCACTTGTCTGAGCCCCCTTCACTCTCAGAACCCACTGCTTTTCAGGCTGCAGTGGGTTCAAGGGTAACAGCAGAGTCCCCAGGGTCCTTAGTTATTGTTGGGTAAATCCAGCTCTAGATCTTTATAAAAAGCACAGAGCAAACAAATATGAAATAATAAAGTGAAAGGTGAGAACAGGGCATTGTATTGCATCATACCATCGATCATAATTTCTGCTCTCTTTTGTCTATTCTATTTTTAAGGACAATATTGTTAGCTCTCTCTCCCTCTCTCTATGTTGCTATAGCATTGCACAGCCTTGCTTACCTTTTTATGGGGCTCTAATGCAGGATATGCTCTTCTTTCCAGTATTTGTACCCATCTTTATTTTGTTCCTCACTTGTTGAGGATGGAGCAGTACCCACTGTTGGTGCTGTGCTCTGGTCAGGCAGAAGGAGGTCTGTCAAAACCAAAAAGGGGCACATTCCTTTCCTTTCTGGGGGGCTCAGCAGCATATTGAGGCTTGGGCTTCAGAATTGGACTTGGTATTTTAAAACTAAGCAGAGTGCATAGTCCTCTCACAGTCCATGGATGATTGCACATTGTGCTCTTAGCAGTTCATTAGTCTGACGTTTCACTTGTTTTCAGTTTTGAATGGAGATTTCTGCATCCCCATCTGGCTATGGAAGCCCCAGAAACAGGCTTAGTATTACATATGGTTGGAAACTTTTGGACAGACCTTTTGCTTTTGAAAAATGCTTATTCATTGAAACTGACTTGTGTAGGGGACATCGATCTGGATTTTTTTTCACTTGCTTTTTGGTGTAGATTATACTGTTGCATAACCCTGATTTCAGTTGGTATGAAAGGAAATGCAGAATAAAAAGAAAACCATGAAAACAAGAATGAGATGTTTTGATGTGGATTTTTAATGCTGTTTTGTGGGACATTCCGGCTTTTTCAGTCCACTCTGGAATGAAACCTTTTTTGCAACATCATCCGTTTATGAGAGAAGCATTTTGAAATTCCAGCAGTGCTGTGACCTGATCTGTGTTGCTCATCCTCCTCTTCCCACCTGGCTGTGCTGCACAACTTCGTGCTGTGGTCAGTGGTGTGACCTGTTGGGAACCATTAGGAAGGTTGGCTAAGTATCAGTCTGGAGAAGAGTGTGGCAGCAGCGAGCAACTTCTGCTGTGGACAGGCGGGATGTATGCCTGGCCAGTGGAAGGAGAGAGGAGGAGCTCGCCGGCTGCCGCCCTGGGTTTGGAAAGTCTGAGGGGAGAGCTTCAGTAACTCTATTATGTACACACAGCAGTGTCTTCTGCAGAAAGGAGACAGAGTCCCTAGGAAAAGAAAGCAGAAGAGTGGAAAGGAAATACAAAGAAGAAAAGAGCTGATCAAGTTTTCAACAACAAAAAAAAAGCAGAATGGTGGAAAACTTTCTAAGAGGAAGAAAAGAGGAAACTGATTGTGATCAAGTGAAGGGACACTGGGTGACTCAGTGCTGCCTTAAAGATGCTGATAGGAAAAACAGGATGGCTGTGACTGAGAGGCTACAGAAAATGAAATTATAGAGGAGGTGGGGGAAAAAATGGGAAGTGGAAAATCAAGTGAAAACAAACTCAAAGAACACGGTGAGATTCTCTTCCTAGTAATTTTGTGGAAACAAACAGTGGTTCTGGGTATGAGGTGCTATTTTCTGTGTGTTGAGAGAGCGATCAGTGCCCTGACTTCTGGTAGATTTTCCTGCACACTTGAGAGGCATGCTTCTGCCCTAAAGTCTGATAACAGGAACAGGCTGTGCCATGAAATTCCATGAGCTTTAATTTCTCTGGCCACCGTGGATGTCACAGAGCAGGAGTATCATGCAATTGCTCTTCAATTACATGATTAGTTAATAGGGTTTCCTATTAAACACCATGTAACTATGTGGAGATTACCATGTAATTACCTTTAGTAGATCCAAACCTAATTAGCATATAACCTGTATTCTTGCCTTGTGGTTCAGCAGACTATAATCTTGTAATGATATGGTACTCACTGTGTTAGCCTGGCACTACACACTAATTTCAACGCAGTTAAAAGCACCGTAGCTTTCATACAAGAAGTATTTGTGCCCTGTTAACAGTTGTCCTATAAACTTGTGTCCCTGTTGGCTTTGACAGTGACTTAAGCCAATTATGTTTTCAGATTGCCTTTGTGAAATGCTTTTGCTTTACCCCTTGCTTGCTGCCACGCTGTAAACTCAGCTGGATGTGAACTGTAAAAACAGTCATGAGATAGGCGACTTGATTAGCTCCATTCATTTGCTTCAAATATAGAGCAAAATGTATGCGCCCGTGGTGTTGATGTTTACTGTTCATTTGTGGGAAGCTGTTGTGGTTTAAGCTTATTCGTAAATTAGACAAAGCATGTAGCCTGCTTGTTTTCTCCCCACAACCTGTCCTTCCCCCCACACCCCCCAGTCCCGGAGGGATGGGGAGGAGAATCGAAAGGATGCAACTCCCACGGGTTGAGATAAGAACAGTCCAGTAACTAAGGTATAACACAAAGTGCTGCTACCACCAATAATAATAATGATAATAATGGAAATAACAAGGGAAGAGAATACAATCACCACTCGCCGATCG
>WYDI02037361.1:0-11048 GCA_009867235.2 Psittacus erithacus | reverse complement strand
CTGTTACATCCTGGGCATGACGTGCTGTGGTATGGAATACCTCTTTGGCTAGTTTGGGTCAGGTGTCCTGTCTCTGCACTCTCCCGGCTTCCTCTCCTCTCTGGCAGAGCATGAGACCCAGAAAGTCCCCGATCAGTCTATACATTCTAAGCAGTAGCTAAAAACATCGGTGTTATCAGCGCTGTTCCACAGCTGAAAGTCAAAACCACAGCACTGCACCAGCTACTAAGAAGGAGAAAAATGACTGCTACTACTGAACCCAGGACATTATTATACATTAAATTTTATTATTAGATAATTATTATTATTTTTATTATCCCATGATAAATTCAACGATTGGGGAAAAAAAAAACCAAAACAACACACATCCTGCCAAAAAAAACCCAAAACACCCACATCAAAAAACAACCAAGAAATGAAACAAAACAACTAATGCCTTTTCGCAGGATTTGTGGATGACAGGAGATTTTTCAAATTAAATCAGGAAATCTCTGAGATGACAAATGGTAGTGAACTCAACAACTGCCTCGGAAATTATGTAGTTATCTAATTCTGTTAGCCAAGAATTGGGGGAATTTAATATTGTAACAATTTTTAATGTATGAATGGTAGCAGAAGTTTTGACTAGTGCAACTTAAAATTGATTGGGTACTGTTCTCAGAAGCAACCTGTCTGCTACTCCTAGGTTGCATGCAGAAGTGTTACTGCTCTAGCACTAGGGTGTTAGGATATACTATGTACTGGAACAAAGTTACCAAAAGCTTATGCAAGTTCAAATCAAACTTCTATGTAGGACACACACATTATGAGTAAGAGGAAACTGACAGGTCTACATCCTTCCTATGTTATTGCCCCCCGAGCTGGACACAGGACTGAAAGGTGGTGTTTCACAAGAGTGGAGTTCAGGGGCAGAATACTCTCCTTCAGTCTGCTGGTCACACTCCTTTGATGCACCCCAGGACACAGTTGGTTTCTGGGCTGCAAGTGCACGCTGAAGCTGGCTCTTGTTAAGTTTCTCATCAACTAACACCCCCAAGTGTTTCTCCACAGGGCTGCTCTGAATCTCTTCTCTGCCCAGCCTGTAGCTGTGCCTGAGATTGCCCCATCCCAGGTGAAGAACCTTGCACTTGGCTTGGTTGAGATTCATGAGGTTGGCACTGGCCCAGCTCCCAAGCATGTCAAGGTCCCTCTTGATGGCATTCTTTCCCTCCAGTGTATCAACTGAACCACACAGCTTGGTGTCATCAGCAAACTTGCTGTGGGTGCTCTCAGTCCCCAGAACAAATCTTCGGTGTATTTGTTTAATTGAGAATAATAACACAGGCTTCTTTAGAAGCATAATTTAGTAAATAAATCTGAAATTCTAAGGCTAATCAGATCAGTTTCAGAATGATTAGCCAGTAGTTACTCAAGCAAATAAAAGCGCAAGCAGTGGAATATAGATCTGGCCTTTCAGAGACTTAGATCCAGCAAGGTTTATATCTGTATTGAACAGACTAAGTTTCTCTTTTCTTTTGGCACTTAGTAGAATTCTGTCCTGTTCTTGCCTACAGAACAGCTATTACATAAAGTACTGACAAACAAAGGAGCATCACCTTACCTCTGGTATTTTTTTAGCATTTTCAGCACCGGCAGGTGGTACACAGCAGCTACAGCGTGATGGCATCTGGAGAGTCCATGCAAACAATTCTATTGTAAATTCCATGTCAGCACCACATTACTTGTCATATATAGGCTTTTCTTCAATTTCACCACTCCCACACTCTCCATGAAAACTCTAAAAGCTACCGCTAGGTGTACTATCAGCCCAGAAAACTCTGGGCCAAAGCAAAAGCAAACTGATCTCTTACTTTGTAGAACACAGAACAAAACTACTAAAATGTTAATATAATTACATTAAAGAACAAATAGCACTGATAACAACAGCTCACTACTAGAGTGCAAATTAGTTTCATTTTCATGCATTGGCATATAAGTATTCTTTGCATAATACAGGGTGAAAAATAAACTAAATCTTGACGCTTTCAGTACAATATCATATGCTAGTAAATAGTCTGGCCTGTCAGTGGCAATGTAACAGCAGACAGGTGAGAACACACATGGAGTGACAGACACAGAGTATCTATAACCAGCTGAGTAAAACATTTTGGGCTCAGTAGGTTAAGCAGAGATCCTCCTACTTCCATTGTACACTTTAGAAAACACGCCTCAAAATAGTTGCTCCAGTCAGGTCTATGACTAGTTCTTTGCTTAATGAAGTGTCAGCAGCGAGATGCATGAATTTCTATGATAACCCACAGATGAACACAGGATAAAAGCGTAGTGCCATGCATTCTTCTGAGACATTAAGTAAATTACAAAAAGGAGTGTGATATGGAGGATTTTATGTTTGTTGAGGTAAAAAGATGTCAATTACCAAGTCAAATGCGGAAAATGACACTTAGAGATATGAAAAGGGCTTATGTGCCCATAAGGTTGCCTGATTTTCTAGCTATATCGCAGGCCTATTTAAAAGAAATTACCTTTACTTACAAACTATGTGTCATCTAACAAAGTGCTTTTTATATATATAGAGAAGTGAAATGGTGCTTATTTTCATTTAAGAAGAAAGGTTCCAAAATTAAACAAAATATATAAATATGACACATGGAAAATGATACCAAGAACCAACATTTTTATAGAACCATAGAAAGTATGGGGTTGGAATGGATCCTTAAAGCCCCTAGTCTGTATTGGTTGTGGGGATTTCCCCACCCCACATTCAGGACCTTATATTTTTCCTTGTTGAACTTCATGAAGATCATATGAGCTTACTCCTCCAGCCTAACCAGAATCCCTCTGCTGAACCAACTGTGCCACTCATTTTGGCATCATCTGCAAATCTGCTGAGGGTGCACTCAATTCCACTATCTATGTTGCTGATTAAGAAATTGAACACTATTGGTTTCAGTACAGACTCTTGAGGGACACCACTCGTTACTCATTTCCACTTGGACATTCAGCAATTGGCCTTAACTTTATGGACAGGACCATCCATAATTTCTCATCCAACAGCCTGTCCATCAAGCCCATATCTCTCCAATTTAGCTGCAAGAATTCTCTCTGTTTCACTATTGTCACACTATGTGACACTCTGAGCCTATTCAGCAGATTATAAACTAATTTAGATATTTTTAGCATTGCATATATCCAAACTTCAGAACAATTTATTTCCTTCCCCAAGTATTTCCTAAATGTCTGTGAATATTTTGTTATTTACAGTTAGCAGTGTTTTGTAGTGGGTGTACTGCAAGTAATAGATAAGCACTGAATGGCTGCTCAGGTAAGTCAAATTATTATAAAGGAAGAATTGGCATGTATTTTGCCTTTATCAGACCAACCTTCTGAAAATGAAATCCATTAACACGGAAATATATATATATGTTTAAATAACTTATTCCAACATGTCGAGGTTCTCAAGATTTTTCATTCTTCATGATATGTACAAGACATAGTTCAACATGTGATGTGAACTTTAAGGTTTTTTCAATTATTCCATTTCCTTTCTCATCCTATAATTTTGGGGAGTAATATCTCTGTTTCTCCATATCAGTTATGAGGTGTGCCTCATAATTTCTGCAGCCATATTCCCACAGCTGCCCAGGTGAAGAATCACTTGAGGAAGCCTAGCTGCACACAGTCTATATGTTGTTATCACACAACTACAGCATTAGCAGTGTCAGGGGAACTCAGTTACCTCAGATGCAGGAGGTTGCTCATGTGAAAAGATAGACAGAAGATTAAAAGGCAGCTGCTTTTTTCAGTGAAGAGCAGAACAGATTTTCATTTCCATGCCTGAGTTTCCAGTCATTGTCAACCATATCAGGGTACTATATCTTTTGACTTAATATTTCAATAAAAAACTTTCCATTTTTGAAGGTTCATATTATATACTGGCATGTAATCAACCATGGATATTAAAATTAATCTTCTGAGCTAGCAATTACTGACTAAAATGCAATCTTCACAATAATTACAGCCACCAAAATGGAAACAGCATTCTGGGAAAGAGAAGTCATTAAAGCTATAGTGTCTAGAAAACACAGGTATATTGGACTGTGTTATTATAATATTTACTCTTTCAGTAATTGAAATGATGTGGAAGAATGAATACAGAAACTGGAAAATAATCAGTTCTACACAAAGCTTACTGTAGTGTCAAAATGATGAAGACTAGAATGGGGAAGAAAGCTTTTGTTACATCAGCAGTCAAGTGTCACATCTAATCATTCAGGTCACTTGTTTTCAGCACAGTGAGTATTACCTACATCCTGGAAAAAAATCACAGGACTTAGGCATGACAGTCACTCATGTTTTACAGTGTTTATTAATGAATATTAATGTGCATATATAATCATTCACAGATACATAAACATACAAAATTGAAGGTAGGAATCGCGGCACTTTAGTTGCATTCTTATTAGGCAGCATTCAGCCAGAAAAAACTTCTGGATAAAGAAGTCAGGCCAGATGCACCCTAACATCACAAGGGTAACACCACAGACCAGTCTTTGTTACGTCTATAATGTTGTAAAATAAGCAACATTTGTTTTCTGCCAAAAATCATTAAAACTATGTATCTGTAAATATTTTCTCACAGCAATGTTGAGCAGATTTAATTCTGTTGCATTCCTCTTCTGAACTAATCTTTTTCATAGTATTTGCCACTCAGCCCACAGGCATTTAAACTGCTGTCAGAGTCAACTGAGGCAATTACAAGACTGATAATATAAAAATAGTTGGACCTAGATCACAGCCCCACAAAACTACACATTTATCAGTGGTCCAAGACACTGATATCAGTCACTACTATCAAATATTTACAAAGTAAATTTGCAGCTCTGCCCAGTTTCTTATGTAACCTCTTAAAAACAGATGGAAATCCAAAGTTCAAGTGCTTTTGCTGGAAGACAATCGTTCCAGTGCTATTTATTTTTGCTATTTTAATTTATTTTTAATCCCTTGAAGAGAAAGCTTTCTCTAAGAAAACTATGAAGTTCAAGGCAACAGTTTCAAAATTTGGAGGTATTGAAATCAAAGAAAAGAGATGAGTTTTTTTAATTTTCTTTTAGAGAAATTAGCAAGCTAATCAGATCTAGATAGCTAAATAGGGTGCTACATATAACAACATTGAATGGATTCCTGGAAACACCAGAAAAAAGCCCAAAACCTACTCTCATCTTAAACTGTAATAAAACATTAATGATGATATGATTTCATTAAATGAATCACATATAAATATATTCCATAAGAAAAAGTGCCTAAGGAATCCCCTACACTTGATTAAAAATTCTATGCATAACATTTTAAAATTCCAAAAGTAAACTTGAAAAATCTATACTATGTGAATTCTCTGCTTCATATTAAAAAATTAATAAAATTAAATTAATATATAAAATCAAGAAATTACTTGAGTCTGAGACCTCTTGTAGTCTAGAATTTTCATAAAAGCTTTTATCTCCACATTTTCTTTATTTTGTATGTGGTTTGTACGGGATGGAGTTGACTTTCCCCATAACAGCCTTCATAGTGCAGGGGTTTGTATTTGTGGCTAGAATTGATAACACACCAGTGTTTGAGCTACTGGTGTGCTTGCACAGCATCAGGGCTGTCTTGTCACCCCCTGCTCGCCAGCCCCTAAAGGCTGGGGATGAGCAAGAGGCTGAAAGAAGACGCAACCAGGACAGCTGACCCAAGCTGTTAAAAGGAACATTCCATACCATATGGCATCTGCTTCTCCATAAAAACCAAGAGAAGGGGGTAGGGGAAGAATTTGTTAAGGTGTTTTCTGAAGCAACTGCTATGCATACTAGGGCCCTACTTCCCAGGAAATGGCTGGAATTCACCCGCTGATGGGAAGAAGACTAAAAAATCTTTTTGCTTTTCTTTTCTTCCACATGTGGCATTTGCTGTTCTTCTTTCAACTGCCTTTATCTAAACACATGAGCTGCTCATCTTCTCCCCCTGTTCTGCTGAGGAGCAGCTTGATGAGCACCTGGTGGCCAGCCAAGGCCAGCCCTTGGTTTATTAATAACAAATGGTTTCTTTTCTAAACCATTTCCTAAATCAATTTTGACTAAGCTGCAAAATTTTTCATCATGAGAAAATTTGATTTTCCATGTGAAAAAGATGCATCACGATGCTTTAATAATGTACAGTTTTTTAAAACATGAGATATCTTCAGGAGTTCATTAACTAAAAGCCCTTAACTGAAATTCACATTAAATGTCAAGACACATAATCTTCATACTAGACTATTACAAGTCTTCACTCAAGTTGTCCATGTCTGCCATAAAAAAACTATCTTGAGAGCACCACTGTGGAGCAAGTATTCAGCCTCTGCAAAAATTCAAATGGACAGTAATTATGTAAATGTACTTATTTTCAAGTTTTTCTTTATAGACTTAACAGATAAATATTTTTAAAACCAAGCCAGAATAGACTCTGGAGAACTAGGCACCTTGATCTTCTGATTCAACTGATACTTTTTGTGACTTTCTTGTTCCTTAAGCCTGCATTTCATATTCTGTGCTTTGAATAACATTACCAAGAGGTCTTCTTTCAAGAGGTTTTACCAATTAATTTCTATGATGGAAAGCTAAAATAAGTTTTTAAAGCAGATTTCATTGGACAATGTGTATTGCAAAAAGGGCTGAAACGAACAGTAACCTCTTTGACAGTTTAATAGTGTTAGAAATAATGAATATGCTGCTAATATTGTCTCTGTAGAGGTCAGATTTTAAATATTAGTGTTTGACATTGTAGGGTGTTGATTGATGTAAGCAGTTCTTACAGAGCCCAGAATGTTTCATGCCTTTTCAAGAAAAGCAGTATGAGCTGCCTGAGACAAGACAGAATTTAATTAAAGAAAAAAGAAAGAGTACAACAAAACATAAAGAAATAGAGCTTTCTCTTTAAAGCCAGTCACAAAAAAAAAAAAAAAGGCAAGGGAAAAAAAAAAAAAAAGGCAAGGGGAAAAAAAAACAAACAACAACAAAAAAAACAAAACAAACAAACAAAAAAAAACAAACCCAAACCAAAAAAAACAAAAAAAATAATTTCTGGATACAAGCACACTGCATTTATATTAAAAGGACCTTTAAATATTCTTTTATCCAAATAAAATAAGTACGACTTCAGCATTGTTATATAATATTAGAACATGGAGACTTTTAAGAAAGGGAAAGTGTGAACTGCCAAAATGTGCTTGGTGGCAAACTACTATAAACGTTCATAAAAATGTTAATGAACATACAGGAAACTTGTGTTATAGAGGTGATAGTGAAGAGATATCAAAAAAGTTCTGTTCATGGCTTATTCTCCTATACACTACTATTCTGCAACAACTTTTCACAATATAGTTTTTAATGATGATTGTATACCTGTTGCTAAGCAATAGAATGATAAAAAATATTAAGTAAAGCTTTATTTATACCCTTCAGCCTGTGGTGATAAAATTTGTGTGAATATTTACTCCAAAAATCAATGAAGACTTCTATGACCATTTGATCCAGGATAAACCAATCCTTTTCAGCTTAATTTTCAATAAAGATAGGAAATTCTGCTTTGTCTAAAGAGCCACTTTTATGCTAGAAGAGTGTCCTGATGGCACAGTGGGAGATTACCTCAGTGGAGTAATGCTGCTGTAGTTAGAGCCATTAAGTGTATTGGTGAAATTTTTTTGTCAAGTTCCAGCATGTGAAAAAAGTCAACAATAGGGGCAGTGTGAAGCTAATTATAGCTGAGATATCTAATTCACATTATGGATTTTGTATAGCACATTTTAACTGAAGTAGGCTGTGGAACAGACTTTATTACCAGGTCAAAAGACAAATTTTGTATAGTAAAAAAAGTGAAAACTCATATTTTTTTTAATTTATTTTATAGTTAAGATGATATTCAAAATATTGCAATGCAGGAGATTCTGAAACAATCTTCTTGATGAAGAAACTAGATTCAAAAATAAACAAAGTACATCAAAAGAAGAGTACAGGAGAACATTATATATTCAATTTTGCATTAATCTAGAGTAGCATATTTATCTGAACACTCCCATAAGTAGAATGAGAGGTTACTGTTTAAATTAAAGAAACAGATGTTACGCACATCTTCATGTTAGTTTACAGGCGGACAAAAGCTCATCCGTTTGACTTCATAGCAGAAAGGAAGACAGGTGAAAGCAGAAGTTTTAGAATAACACCAGAGTTTGTAACTATGTAGCTATCTATACTTACACGTCTCAACAGGGCTCCATGTACAAAACGTACGTGGTGTCAAATGCATATGAACTTTATACACCTGAAATTTAGCAGACCAAGCTGTGTCTGCTGGCAAAATAATGTGAAGAGGTCTGCATTCCTAAAAGGGTGAGATCTGGCAGAGAAGAGCTGGTTGATTGTTAGCTCACATAAGTATAACCTTTCAGAGGAATAATCAGAGCAAAGAAAAGGATTCTACAAGGGACTGTGCTAATGTATTCATGTGAGGGCATGTATCTGCCACCTTTTATGCAAATTCACTGTGTGACGTTGCTGGATACTCATTCTATAGGCAACAATACATTTTTACAGCTTATGCTGGGTCAAAGATCTTTCTGACATGACCATTTATGCTCTCGCCACCCCAGCATTGAACTCTGCTTCCTCCCCTCACCGTGCCCTCAGTCTGAAGGCTCACTGTTGGTGTAGAGGGTTTTGGGCTAGGCCAGAACTTCCTGGGATCGGCCAGAACATTCTGGGCTCGAATACCCTGCAATCAGCCAAAGCATCCTGGGCTGTGCATAGAGGGGAGTGGCCACGCAGAGGGTAACACGTAGTGGCCAATCGAAGGGTGGTGATGTTCAAATCCAGCCAATCCTTTTAGTAGCGCAAGAACAAAAGGTGTAGTCTATATAAACCGTGGAACCAACAGGAAGGGGGCTCTGATAGTAAAGAGATCTCCGACAGTAAAGAAGTTTTTGGCATGAAACTCTGCTGGAGTCCATGTCTTTAATCTCCACATCTCACTCTGTAAATTAATGAAGCTAAAGGCAGTACAGAAGTTGTTCGCAGCTTGTCAGTTATTAAGCACTGTTTCACAGAGGAATTCCACTATTTCGTAGAGGTCTGCTGACTGTACTGGCCCAGAGTTAACTAAAGGATGTCAGTTCCAACTTGTAAAATGCAAATTCCAACTACTCCTGAGACTTTGTGGCAGATGTTCTCATAAAAATGTGAGCAGGATTCTGAAAAGATGCTTTTTTAAAAAGTATATAAATAACGAAGTCAGCCACTTGCACTTGAAATACATTTCACTTGTCCCACCAGTGATCAAGTTTAATGGTCCTCAGGACATATACTTATAGACATGTAGAGAGATAGATTTTCAGGTAAAATCTAACTTTGATATGGCTATGAGATTAAACAAGTTACACTCATAACTTACAAGGTTGGACGGCTTTAGTATAATTTGAAAGGGAAATTTGCCCATTTGTCCAAAGATAAAATTTAACACATGATCACCTAATGTGGTATTTAGTTGAAAATTCCTTTCAGTATTGATTGGGCAGTGGGAACCCTCCTTTTAATTCCCACTGAGAACTTAACTCATCAGCCAGATTGAAATGGCCTGCTATGGACTGCAGAGGACTGACTACTGAGAAGCATTTGCAACAGGGAAGGGAGAAACATTTTTAGCTAACTCTCTTGGATTTTGAGTGAAGTCATCTGCACAAAAATTATACCTCCCCCAGGGTTTAGTATGTCTCATGAATCCACCCTCCTCTATCTCTCCAGCGTACCTCAGGAATTTCTGTCTATAGGTCACTCTAAATCGTATCAATACAAATAATCTGTGAATGAAGGAAGGATGAAAGAGATTGGAAACTGGCATGTTCTCTAATGTTTAATATAACCTCTTTTTATAGATGGTTTTCAAAGATAAATATATGCTCACATTTATGAAGTGGAATTGACACAGCTGCACTTGCAGCTGTAGGCACAGCTACAACTCGTTCTCTTCTCAAGGACAAATATAAAAAGGAGTCAGTGATGTTGTGATTTCTATTGCAGTTTCTTAAGAAGTCCACACAAGATGTTTCTACTGACCAAAAGAAAAAAACACCCTAAAACAAATCAAAAAAAGGCATATGCTTGTTTACCCAAGTGCTGGTTCATTTGTTATGCTTGGTAGGGTTGGAAATACCTGTGAAGAACAGAAAACGGACAAAGGAACAATGGTAACCCACCAGAAACAAACTGCAAAAAGCATTAGAGAGTACAAACACTCAGGTCTTCATTACACAAGAATTATCATTCTTTGAACAAGAGAGTTATGACTCAACACTAATTATATCTATGGACTTCAAAAGACCTACCACATGCCTCACAATGTGCTTATAATCTAACATCTTACTTTATAATCTTCCTCATGACAGAAAAAAAACGTTTTATACAGAAATCAATTATTCTGAAATAAAGATGTTACTTCTCTTGGTTTTCCTCTGTTTAGTAAATCTGTAATACTACTAAATAGGTAAACTTATCCAATCTGATTTCTTCAAAAGAGAGGAGAATCCTTTGAAAACCGATACACAACTGAACACCATTTCTCAAATATAGATAGTAAAAGCAGATAGAAGTGAGAAGATCACAAGATTCTTGAATGCTCAGCACTCCATTAATATTAATTTAGCTGATCATTTGCATAAATGCAGTTTTAGGTACCAGCATGAGATAGCCAGTCTTACAAAAAAACCCCACACTTCATACAGCACCCAAATGTATATGTTTATTGCATACTTTCATAATGTCCTGGGTTTGGCTGGTACAGAGTTAATTTTCTTTCTAGTTGTCATGGTTTCAGTCTAATCAGCCATGCAGTCTCTCTCTCACTCCCCTTCCTTCCTCCCCCTAGCTCCCAGAGGGATGGGGAGGAGAATCGAAACTCCCACGGGTTGAGATGAGAACAGTCCAGTAACTAAGGTATAACACAAACCACTGCTGCTGCCACCAATAATAATAATGATAAGG
>WYDI02037358.1:9389-37980 GCA_009867235.2 Psittacus erithacus | reverse complement strand
CTTTTGCTTATTGCTTCTCAGCCTAATTAAAATAGTTTTTGTTTTTAAATTGGTCTCAGTCATCCGTTTATAACAGTAATCAATAGCAACAACAAAACCCTCCAAATATTTTTAGTGACTATTTCAAGAATTCTTCCTCATCAACTTTGAATTCATTCTAGGGGCAGAGTGCAGATACTCTTACAAAAATCCAGGCTGAAACATCTGGGTAGGAGATTTTAGAATAATGTATTTGAACCTCACGCATACAGAACATTTTTTAAAATTACTCCACTGAAGAATCTGATGGCTAATTCTGGAAAATACCATAATGTGAGGTGACCCACAGTGCTAAAGCATCTGAATAATTTCATTCCTCTTCAAAAAAGCACATAAACATATGTTTAACTTTAATCACAGATCATTTTACTGCTTTCATCTGGACCTAATCATTAACCATAAACACGTGCTTAAATGCTTCACTGAGAAAGGATGGGATTACTCACACTCTTACAGTTAATTGTATGCTTAGATGTTATAGTGGCCTCTTGGCAGGCTGTACTGTGTGCTGTGACTGTTCAAAGCCAAAGCATGCTGTAATGCCCTACAGCAAAGATTGTGATTGTGCCCTTCTTTCCTACTTCTTAGTAAGTTATGTGGGGTATGTCATGTAAGACTGTCTCTTCATGGAGTTCTTCAGTAAGACTTAGCCAAAAAAGACTTGTAAAAACGGCTATCTAGTGAATTGATCCAATTACAATAAATTTTCTAATACTGAAAATTACTTTTTTCCCAGTGAGAACTCTGATTAAAGTTAATAGTTATCATCAAGTCCACTTGTTAGATTCTAAGATAAAGTCTAGTTATTAACTAGCCTAATCATCTATGGTGAAGGCTGCAGAATGATGCTTTTGGAATATACATAGATTATCTTCTGTAAAATACCAGGCTTATTCTTTTCATAGAGCATCAAGCAATGCTAGTGGAGATGTAGTCTGTGTGTCAATTCTCCTTCTCCTCTTAACATGTCATATTTATGACCCTCATGACTGCAATATCTAACTGCCTTCCTAGAAATTGGAAGAGAAAAATGAACCAGATAGAACTCATAGCAGCAAGATGAAATCCAGTTCCAGGGAACTAATTTCAGTTCAAAACATGTACCAAATAGCAAATCCTTCTTGGAATAAAGTATGTTACAAAAGGACCAAACAAATTTCTTCTAAATCTCCTTAGATTTCATATTCAGTCATGTGACATTTTTTAATCCAATAAAATGCTGGAAACCAGCAAAGGGACAGACTAACAAGTATATGAGCACTTTAAGAAGAAAAGAGGATCTGTAAAACAAATAGAGATCAACTCCATACCACAGCTGTTTTGTTTGTAGCCACTCACATTGCATTTAGCATATAAGCCACTTGTAGCCGTTCGTACTTACTGAAGTACTCCTAACTGGATTGTTGTACTGCAGTGCAATGCTATGTTGACTGTCACAATTTTTTTCACATCTGGGCAAGTATATAGCCTTTGATAAATGTTACCACTTGCTATTGAAAACAAACATCACTTGTCTCAAGGAACGGTAACTCTGGACTATGTTCATCGCCTGGAAAAGACATCCACATACTGCCTGCCACTCTACTTTCACAGTTCCTGAAAAAGGTCCCCTACGTGCCTCACAATACTTCTGCAACTAAAGTGTTTTTCCTTTTACAGTATCAAAGTACAAAAAGATAATTTTAAGTACCTACCTTAAAAAGCAGTGTATTTTGAAAGGCAATTTTGCTTTTCCTAAACTAAACATCTATACTGACAGGACAGGTTTTGTTCCTGTAGTTAACCTCATTTCCAAAATCAATTATATTTCTCACAGAGCAGACTAACTTGAAATGGAATATTCAGGTAAAAACAAGGTAGCAATCTAGAATAATTTTAGGTTTGCATTTGGTTGTTTCTCTGCATTTAAGCAATAGACAAAATCTAACAGCCAGTTCTTGCTGGTGCAATTCTCTAGTCAACTGAATCCCAACCTGCCCACCAGAGCAAAAATTTAGGTATTTGCACTGTTACGTATTTAGTTTTTTCCCAGATAAACCCTGCAGAAAGGTGAGATTAAAACCAGTACAAGATACTAGTTACAATATTTTTAGATAAACTTTGACCCATAATATTAAGAAAGAAAATATTCAGTTAAAATGACAGGCTATAATGCAAAAAAAATCATGGCAAGGGAATGGAACAAAATGATACCATCTACCCCCAAGTTTTAAGACAGTGATACAACACATTTGAGGTTCTAAAGCTGAGAAAAACATTTCACTCCTATACTGGGCACCATACTGTCTGTTTTTAAATTTGGTCTAAAAATACTTGAATAGGTTTACCCTAATAGTCACAATGTTACTATTTTCTCAATTTAAAGTTCCAGCAGTTGCTTCGATACATCAGCTTTTTTGACAATCCCAGCAGGGAGAACTGAACAATAGACACACACAGAACCCACAGCATCTTTTTGCATCTTTTACATTTAAGACTTTTAAGGAACATTAGCATCATAAGGAGGGAAAGCCTGGATTGCCTTTAGCTTTATCATAGTTAACACACTAGATGTTTGTAAATAGAATCTCAGGAGGGGAAGTGATCTCTTACCTTCTAAAAATAAAGAACTTAATTGATGAAAGGGGAAGTATTCTCTCTTTAAATGGTTGTAGGGCACAAAAATGATGGAGTACAACTTAAACGCAGATGCAGGCTCCTGCCAGGGGGTAACTGAGAACAAAACAGTCTTATGAGTGGAGAGGAATACAGAATAATTAGTTAGATAAGAGCAGCACACAGAAGCCCAGACAGCGGCTGCAAATGGCATCGTGAGCCAATACATAGATTAGGACATTGCCATTATGTCGTTATCCACTGGGACACACACGTGGCTTGGAGGTGATCAAAGCAGACAGTACTGCTAGGATCTTTAGAGCTAGCATCCAGCGTATAACTCTTAAAACTATATTCCACTTTATTCTCAATCGACTTCAGTTTTCTAAACACACAGGCAAGTTCTTTCCAGCAATCCACTGTTCACATGGGGGAAAAAACAAATTTGTGGCAATAGAACATAAACCAAGCTGATGTACCCTGCTCTTATGAATTCTATCCTGCTCAAAAGAAATAATAATTCCATGACACAATTTTTTTTTCTTTTCTGAATTAATCTACTTGTGAAAGGACAGCTGTGGCACAGCTTCCAAGAAATATTTCTCAGATATCAGAGCAAAGGTGAAAAGCACACTCTCCAAGATTCCTCCTTGTTCATATTTTTGCAAAAAGAAATTCTTGTTTCATAGACATGTGCAGATACCTTAAACTCCCTAAAATTCCCTAAAATTACTTTATTCTGAAGTAGCATTCTTATTTGCAAAAACTATAGGCATTTAGACTGAGTAGTAAAGAAATTAATGATTTTTCTGGAACAATCTGAAATGGTTCAGATCTACTCACAAGGAGGTGAATTACTGACTGCAAATTACTTCTACCCATCTCTGTTTTTCTAAGTAAATTTATTGTATTTACTGGCATACACACAGCCAGTATTTCATTTAAATATACAGATGCCTCTGGTTCTGTCCAAAATTATTTCTAAAAGCTACTAAAAATTTGTATTAAAGATTGTGAAGGCTGGTTTATAAAACTAAAAGCCCAGAAAAGATTCCAACTCTATTTATTCACCTCTTATAAGTGCAGAGTGGAGACTTGATTATCCTTGTTAAGGTTTTTTTACTTTAGGTTAATAACAATGATAAGTAAATACAAATGTACCAAAGGAACAAGGCACAACTGAATTATATGCGTGAATGCTGGAAACAAACACAACAGCTCAGCATCCCTGTGACAATTCAAATTCAACTTTACATTAAGTCCTGAATCAGCCATGAGGTGGGAAAAAGGAATCTATAGCTTTGTTTTAAACATCTTATTTCTGTTCCAGACAAAAACAACAATGCAGAAAAATGAGTTCTGTTTCACAAATCTAAAAAACTGACTAAAATGATCCAAAGAAATGAGAAATAATTTTAAAAATAGCTGTAACTGAACAGCAAGAAAAAAAAACCTGCCAGGGGCAGGGAACTAACTGGGAATTAATGGATATTTGGAGAGTGGGAAGGGAGGGGAAACACCCAACATAAAACCAAACAATATTTTATAAAGGGTGCATGTCGGAAAAAGACAATACTCATACTTGTTTTCAATGTCTATGCCTTACCTTTGTATGACAGTACATACTTTACCCATCCACAGGAATACTATTCATAATGCATAGTGCGCTCTGATTTCTGCTGTATTACAGCTTGAGGTTTAGTAGGCTTATTACTTCATGCCATCTCCTGCATTTTTGAGCAAAGTACACAGGTCCGTATGGAATACTGATAGTGTTTGCTGTACACGTCTGTTTTTAAGAGACAAAAGAGCTATCTATTTATAAGTCACATTGCATCTGGTATCTGGCCTGGTATCACTATTCGCAACGCTTGTTATTTCCAAGTGCTTTGTGCATGTTTTCTTTTTCCCTCATGTTTAAAACAGCAAACGAAGAGACAGCACTTCCCCATTTCAGACATCTTTTCAAATCCAAAGGGACATCAGTGTATGTTTGTTAATGATAAGAGCCCCAAATGGACTAAAGCTCCAGGATCAGGTAAGATATTCTTGTAGTACATTAATGTAATAGTTGTATTACCAGAATTCTTTGCTTTAACTGCTACAGTCAAACAAACAAGTTGGTTTTGGCATGTAAGATAAAAGCCTTGCTCCAGCCTTTTGGCCTTTCTTACCCCAGTAACCAAGAAAGTAAGGACATGAAGAATTCATCAGAATAATTATCCAAATCTGGCTGACTTTGCCAAGATGTAAAATTCAAGCTTACAGATAAAATGTATTATTTTTCCTTAGTTTAGCTCCAACTTTTTATTCTGCCCACTTGTACATGCCCTCTGTTTACTTGCTATATAAAGCTGAGTCCCTGAATTATACTATCCTTTAGAGGTCCATGGCAGGTTCTGTTGTATGGTTTTAATCATTCTTCAGTAATACTCATAACCACTGCATAAGAGTTACAGACATCTTGGTTTAGATCCTGTATGACCCTGATATTTAATAGAAACAATTGTAGGAAAGAAAGAAAGGCAGGCAGACAGGAAGGGGAGAAAGCAAATTAAAAAAGACTTCTCACAGACTCAGGTGTAGGGAAGTCACCAGTAAAGAGAGAGCTACAAACTTCATTTTTCTCTTGAATTTGTTCCATGTTGAACTTCAAGCAGCATTCCAAAAAAACAAGACTTTGTGTATGTAAGTACTTCTGGTGATGATCAGATCAAAGAGGAAACGCATGGTCAGCTCTTGAAGAAATTAATTTATTTCCAGACCTCCTTGCTATCACATAGCAACTACAAAACCAGAAATGTTGACACTTATCAACAAGGGTTTTGTCCCTAGTGCATGAATGTGGGAGACCACCATTGTCCTAAGATAGCACATTATACCAAGGGAACAGGCAAGTAGTTAATGGATGAAGCCAATTGAGCCAAGCAGTAGGAAACAGGCTGATACATGCTGCTAGAAGGTGTACTAGCAGCTACATAGGACTGATGCCCCAGGAGGGCTGTCAAGTGCAGACTGCCTGCCGGCAGCAAAAACTCTTTTCTTTTTGTTTTGCTGGCAGCTGCTTCAGGCTTCTGTCAGGAGCATAATACCATTGACCTACTCCTGTCCCATTTGAGCAAGGTTATTTTTTGCTTTGGGAGAAAAAAGACCAAGCTTTAGGTCTGAATATGGAAATAAAATAAGTAATCTGCTTGCCTTTGAACTTTTTCCCCCTCTATAGCTAAGCACAAATGACCATGTAGGACAAAAGCATCCAGGCAAATCTTTATAGCCATACAACAGTACCTAATTTGCATTCAACCATTATTATTTGGGATTAAAAGTAAGGACAGAGTGAACACACACGAAGGCTACTCATCAGCCTTTTCTTTTATTTTCTAACATTTTTTCCAAAACCAGACTGATGGACCCAGCTGCTGAATCCTTCCTCTCACCTGTTTTCAGGAAAAAACTTTTTCTAAAACCTGTGTTTTGTTTTCAAATTAGATACTATTCTTACTAATTAGATACTTCACTCAATTCATGCTTCCTGTGCGAGACACTCACAAACCAAGCCAGGAAGATGAAGATTCTTGTATATGCTAAGACTAAAAACAGACTTTGATCTCCAGTTACCAGTCACAAGCATCAGACCAAGTCTGCATGGATAGCAATTACTCATAAGCAGGTGTTATCAAGTTCTGTTGCTTCTCTAAATAAAAGCCCTCATGAGTAGAATCAGCAAACTGTTAACTGATAAACAGGGCACAAATAATTTTCCTTAAAATACTTAGGTTTATAGTCTAAATTCCTGGAGAATTTAAGAGCCAATATTTATTAAAATGCAGAACCTACATAAAAACAGGAATTACTTTTTCTCCTTACTTTTGAATTCCTTCATCTTTGAAAACAAAGATTAAAAATGTTATGTAAGTTCATGCTGGCTGAAACAGTTTATACAAAATGCAAACAGCTAAAATAAAAATAATAAGCCTATCAAAATCTTAAAAGCAGATAAAGATAAAAGATTGATTACTTATGGAAAAAAGCTTGAATTTTTATACTTATCTGGGATCAAAAAAATGGAATTATACTGATCATTTATAATTTTTCTAATATCAAAACTGTTGGCAGGCTTCTAACAGCCTTTCTTCACTGACAGAAAGAATCTGCAGAGCAGGCAGGCTGTGACACTGCAGGCAGCAATGCTGCTTCCCCCCACTGCAGGCAGCAATGCTGCTTCCCCCCACTGCAGGCAAAGGCCCCCAGCTGACTGTTTTACTCTACCTCAGGGCACTGGGTGCTAGAACAGCAGACATGCAACCAATCAGAAAAACTAAAACAACAGCACAATAATGTTTTCACAGGGACTGAACATGCATTTTCCCATGATATAAGGAATCATAATGATTCTTTATAGATTCAAGGAACATACGACTCAACTCTAGTTTCTGAGCAGTCCTTATGTTTTCTGGATGTATCAAGCATTTTAGGGAAGTAAGTTAGAAGGGTAAGTCTGTTAGCAGGCTAAATCACATGAACTCCTGAAGTAGGAGCCTGATATCTCATTGTTTATGTGGAATAATGGAAATATGCAAAACAGCCTATGAGAGTCTACTTTTAATTCCATCTTTAAAAGGTACTAGCCAATCAGAACAATAGAATCCATTTAAGAAACTAAAGACAAAACTGTCAAACTGGTAAAACAGCTATTTTCTCCAGAGCTGATAGCTAGCTATAAATATTTTTTTTGTTAAATAATTACAAGAAAATGAAACAACAACAAAAAGAGAACATGCATTTAACTTTCAGGTGCAGAAAAACGGCAGATAGATTTTATATGACAGAAACGTCATAAATCTCAGGAAAAGAACAATTTACTTGATAATTCTATTATTCCAGTTGACAGAGCTTTTTAACATGAGAACAGTTTTCAATAGGTTTGCAAACCTCTGAAAAGTTATTCAAATGTTCAGAAAAAAGGTAATGTAAATCTCTCACATCAGCCCTATTTGAAAAGTTTTTGCTCTTTTTCTTTTAATACAGTAAATTGTACTCAGTGCAATGATCTGGTTTAGAATAAACTTGTTATAGCATAAATTTAATATTCCATGTTACTTTGTACAGTGCATGACTCAGGAAGTGCAGACAAAATTCAGGTCTCTGAATCAATTTTTCCCTTAAAAATGTCTTTCAGCTCAGGTGATTGGGAACACAATTATGTGCTCTCCATCATTTTGCTGCACTAAGCATTAATCTTTAATGCGGTGTCAGCACTACTGCAGTTTACTGCTTTCCTATTTCTTTTATATGTAAATCTCCAGAATAATGAACTAGAAGCTATCATGCTGTTTAAAAAAAACTCCACCAGACATGAATTGTGTTTATCCTGACTAGGTATGTTTTGTCAAGACTTGGAAGGTGGCAGGTACTGCCTTAGAAGTTTTGACTAAACACACAGATTGCTTTAAAATAGATGCAACTTCACGAGCATTGTGCTATGCCAGACATTGCAGAGAGTATCACACAAACCTATCTATATAGCACAACACCTTGAGTGAAGAGATGCTTTTCTTGAAGCCACCAATAATCAGTCATTTATTACATCTTGATTATAAAGGTCTGCGCTTGTTCATCAAGACCAGTAGTATAAAGCTTGTCTTGAACACAAGAATTTCCTCCTGCTCACAGGTGCATAATGTCCCATTGTTGTCTTGATGAATTTTTGAAATTAGTGCTTCACTTCTAAAGCATTTTTTGGCTCACCTCTTCAAAGCCTACTTCTACACATGAATACCTGAGACTATCATTCTGTAGAACTGAACTAAGCATGCAGTATTGCCTCAAATTGGGTTTGGTAAGCTGTGGAGATCCTTCATGTTCCACTTCTACTGATAAATCATATTTAATCCAAATACCCACTTATTTAGCTACTACTACTGCTCACACTGAAATCAATATCACTATAAGGTAACATTTTTCTTCCCCCAGATGATTATGGCAAATGGTGCAACCCATGCACTCCTCCTTAGCTACTCCTGATTGTATTCATTCCCAAAGTGTTTACAAGCATATTTACAAAGCATGCATGTAAATTGCTAACTCACTGCTGAAATGAAAAAATCTCTCAGGTGAAAAAAAGCAATTACTTAGGAATGCCCAAACTTTCTAATTCATCAGAGCTAATTATTTGAGGCATTAACTGATTTTTCACAAGGTAATTCATAGCTCTTTCAGAAGTGTAATTAAAACTCTGAGCAGAGTTGGAATATCAAGGCCATGCCTTGCTCTTGCCTGCATGCTTTCTGGAGAAGCAAACTGGCATATTCAAATGCATGCACCACTCTAAATCTATTTCATATATTTTCAGAAGGCTGAATCGATAGACTGCAGAATCCATTTGTAGTTTGCTTATCTCAGGGAAAATTAGATACTGTTAGAAAAATAACAGAGAATTTTCAGCTTATATATTTAAGCACTAAAATAGGTAATTCCTAGGAAGGTTTCCATTAGCAACCAACAATGTCAAAAATTAAGGAGCAAAGTGTTGCTTGGTCTCCTTCCCTAAGGAACTGCAATTAGCCACACTACCCTTCCCAGCAAGAGAGTGCTCAGCTCCTATTCGCTTCATCGTTGACACACCTGCTGAGAATCTGCCTGGGACTGCACCTAACAGGAGGACTGCTACCTCATGAACACATGAAAACATGAATTCACTAAAATTATTCTTTTCTTGCTGTGGAGAAGGTTTATCTTGATGATAAAGAATGATCAACAACCACATACTATGCTGAGAATCCATAGTAGATCTGAGCAAAAAGCAAGAGATTAGAGTAGTGCTTAGTATTTCCCAGCTGCACTGGGGTATGATACACATTAGCTCTTTTCGTTTGATACTATCCAAGTCGATGCAGCATAATATTATTTCTAATTTGTTGTATCTAAGCTTGAACTCAGGCCATGATAATAAAAGGACAGGTCACTAATCCTCCGCATCACACAGTTGCTATCACCTGACAATTTTACATCCATAGCTTATTGATTCCTGTGAAAGAACTATTCTCTGATGATTTTTAAATTACACACATACAAGAAATGGCCCAGCCTTCTCTCTGCCTTTGGCTGGATGCAACAAAACTATAAAGATTTTTACTTTTTTAAAGGCTGATATTACAAAAGAGCATGCCAACAGTGTGACTTAGATCTGCTTACAATCAGAGGGTAAATCCAATCTATGCCAAAGTTGAAATCGTAAGTTCATCTTATCTACTAGCATAAAGGAGAAATGGGAGAACAACTCACAACATTTTATTTAAGATTTTGTTCTTTCTGAAAGACACAGAATCATAGAATGGTTTGGGTTGGAAAGGACCTTAACATCATCTACTTCCAACCTCCCTGACATGGGCAGGGACTCCTCATACTACACCATGTCACCCAAGGCCCTGTCCAGCCTGGCCTTGAACACTGCCAGGTATGGAGCACTTACCACTTCTTTGGGCAACCTGTTCCAGTGCCTTACCACCCTCACAATAAAGAACTTCTTCCTTATATCTAACCTGAACTTCCCTTGTTTAAGTTTTAACCCTTTACCCCTTGTTCTATAGCTACAGTCCCTGATGAAAAGTCCCTCTCCAGCATCCTTGTAGGCCCCCTTCAGATGCTGGAAGGCTGTTATGAGGTCACCCTGCAGCCATCTCTTCTCCAGGCTGAACAGCCCCAACTTCCTTAGCTTGTCATGTTGCCTTCTGCAATCAACACAGAAGCTTCAAAAAAGTCAAGCTTCTATATTAAATGTGTATGTGTGTCAAAATAAACGAAACAAAAAGCAGGAGAAGCTATCTATGAAGCACTAACTTTTTCTTCTATGAAAGCATCATGTGAATCATCAGGACCAAAAGCACTGAAGCTGTTTGACCGTAGCGACAGGTTAAGAGAATTCAGCCTACTGTGTTACAGTATTTCTACAGAGAAAAATGCCTGGTCTTGCAGAGTGTCCTGTAGACAGCCTGTATCTTTGTTAGTATCTCCATATCTCTTGAAGCTTAAATTTCAAACCACTCCTCAGGACCGCAACAGTTTACCAATAGGCTTACAAATGAAGTATCCAAAATTTTAAAAGCTAGAGAACCCCAGCTGCTTTCCATCAATGTGCTGGAAAACACTGCACAAATCTGCCCTAACATAGCTTTAAACATGAGCCAGAAGTTCCTCATGCATCTTTCTCTTTAACCCCTTCTCATTTCTTCTTCTGACAGGAACAAGCACGACATCCTCTGGATACATGAGCACCTCCAGTACTGTTAAAGGTTTCTGCCCTGTCAACCTTCCTCTATAATTATATTATAAATCTCCTCTTTTACCATTACGCAGAGGTCAAGCACTTCAAGAAACAACACTCTTACTACAGGTCATACGTTAATAGCTGGATTCTGTTCTAATTACTGTGATGGTAATCCAATGTATAATTCATACAGTGAAGAAACGAGAGCCTGGCCAAGGCAGTGGTACTATTTGCCTTGCTCATTCAGACTACCTCCAGATTGGTTCTTTCATTTGTGCTCATCAAGAGTCAGAGAAGTTCAAGACCAGATCAATAAAAAATGATGTCCTTCCTCTGTAGCCTGTGCAGAAATAGGCATATCAATACAGAAAATCAATTCATTCTTTCTTGCAGTTGCATAGGATTAACATCAAGGAAGACTAGATACACTTAAGGTAAGTTGTTGAAAGTACTTGAAAATACCCATTTTTAGAGATCCTTTACTTGAAAATCTCAGACCTCTTTACCTTTGTTATTTTGACATTTTTATTACTTCAACCATATAAAATGTTAATTTCTTTCTATACCATAACTATTTACTGAAAGCAACAGCAGCCAATAGCTTTCCACTTTTTAGCTATTCAACTCAATCTTATTTCTCAGCCAAACAGAAATTAAAGTAGCCTTCATAGAAGATAAATCACATTGTATGATGTGATTGAAACACAAGACACCATACATAAGCAAAGTCCACATCTTTTCAAAGAAGGAGACTGAGAGGTGTGCACGTTGATGGTAGATGGAGTCTTCCAGTTCATTAGTCGCCATTTGCCGCTGAGCCGAAATACTGTAACTTCTGAGGCATGAATTTTCAGGTGAGTTATGAAGTCCCTCCTGTCACAAAGTCTGCTGTTTATAGCTCTATTTCTAGAAGCTCTCTTTACAGCATTGCCTAAGCAGGAAAGAGAGATTGAATCTTTCCAATGGATACAGGATCATAAAATACATAGGGATGTCATTAGAAAGTTTGCTTTAATTCTAATTTGAAGTGATAGAAAAATAGGTGCAATCTGATCGAATGTACTTTACGGCACCTTGGGGGTGTGATTTATTACATAATTTGAGCAATGCTGCCAAAAGCAAATTCTACTTTTAATGCACACTAATCTGATGTGTTTCCTTTATTACAAATGCTGCATACAATTAAGAAAATCAAAAACAAAACACAAAACACAACAAAAAACCCCAAACCACCAATACTGGTTTTAAAGATTCCTAACAGTGTTTGCAGAATTTCACAAATTTCATCATACTGTACTGCAATGGGAGATACTGTTATTTAGACGTATTGCAGCTCCCAGAATAACCTGGTCATATGCTTGCTAAGCAAGAAAAAGAGACAAAACAGAGCTTGTAACAAAGGATGTTTTCGTGCATTTAACCAAATTCAGTGATAATATGAACTAGATTAGGGCAGTGAGAAGATAAATAAATAAATAAATATTTATTTATAATATTTATATCCTGCAATAAATAAAGGAAAATGTGAAGTGAGTTAGCTGGCTGTGGTGGACTTTGAGTGGGCAGGATAAAAATTAGTTTAACCCAGGAGCTTAAAATGTTGATAGAATAAAAGGAGAGAAAACAAAAAAGATGGTCCTAACCAAAAAAACACAAGTATCTGAGAAACAACACAGTACAATCCTTAAAATCCAGTTGGATCTTACTTAACTATAGATTTGTTTATTTGTAGCATACATTTGAATTAATGTATGCATCCTGCAATTGTTGATGATCAAGACATACATTAGGTTACTCAGTGGCATAGTCTTTCAACGCATTTGTGTTCTGAAAGATCACCATAAGCTGGAATATCTCTTTGCCATCTCTATAGGACAGAGAAAGTTTCCCTCTTGCCCGTTCCTTAAAACCAAGCAGTGAGTGAACTGAAAGCGTTTTGACAGCTGGCTGGCCACACTGATAATTGAAATGTCCCCTAGAAGATGCGCAGTGTGTGAATCCCCATGCATCATGGTGTAATGCATTGACCGTACAAATCACTCTGGTTCACAGCAAGCAACATACCTCAAAATACAGGCAACCTGGCTTTATATGCTACACGATTTTCATCTAGGTTCAGCCCCAGATTCAACCCTAGACAAACTAATTTTGAACATTTGCAATAAAATTATACCAGAAACACCAGTGAAAGATATTCTGTCATCATCCTCCACTTAAAGAAAAAAATAACAAAAATTACAGACTTGGAACACTCATAATAGGAGAGCAAGAATTGCATTTTTAGCGGTCAGAGATAAAATGCATTTATTCATCACTTCTTTTATATTTTTAAAGAAACAATTCATGTCTCTTCTTCAGCTCTCTTCTTACTTGCCCACAGCATCTTTCATTTTGAATAAGAGCTGAGCTCAGCAGCCCATAAGCAACTATTTCCAGCAATCTCATAACAACTTTTAAAAGTGTTTGTTATAGGATGCTCATGAAGCACAGTAGTCATAAAATACCTTTCCTACAAGGTCCCTTAATTTATGAATGGACTCAACAGAATTCTGATGAATTCATGTTCAGTGCAGTGTTTTGTTTATCAAAGAAACAACTTTCCTTCTACACTCCTCATTTCATTATTCTCAGAAAGGTCTTGTAGCTTCAATATTTAATATCAGGGAGAAAGAGATGAAGTTATAAAATAACCACCACTTCATTACTCATTCAATGAGTATATGAAACTAAGACATAGTGATAGTGATATACATGGATAATTATGAACAGAACAACTGGTGTTGCATTCCCTGCATTAGAATAGTTCTTTCTGTTAGTTTTCACCTCTGGCAATCACACTTCAAAACTGGCTGTGATCAAAGACAGAAATGAAGTAGCAGCGATATTGAGCCTTTCCACTTTCCCACAGATATCAACACATAATACAATGCAGAACAAATATAAATGCTTTTAATATTTTATTTTTTATAGGAATAAAATAATACCTTAAAATATTGTTCAAAAAAACCAGCAAGTAAAAAGGGAAGGAGGACAAGTGTGGGTTCCAGGTTAAATTTTTTAGAAATATTAAAACAGCATATTGTGATATTCCCTGTTTTAAATATTTTACCTTTCTAATATGCTGATGTCTTACAAATGAATGCTAAAGGTAACTTGAAATGGCTACAGGTGCTCTACAGGCTATGACAGAAAGACAACTGCGTTCTACACAGCCATTGATGCACTAATGTTTGAAACAGCAATCATGTTGCTCCTACAATTCTCAATGAACTGAAGTCACAGCAACTCTTTTAAAGATATGATATTGGTTTTTTTCTTTGGCATTTTTTGAAGTTCATTGTTGCATTTGTTATTATTAGTGTCCCACGCAACAAGAGCCACAGCACTAGAGGAGCTCTAGGAAGGCCAAACTGCATTTTTCATCCATAAGTCATTTAATCACATCAGCCATGAAGCTAATGTCTGATGTATATGACAAAGGAACTGACTCAAATTGTGCTTTATGCACAAAACACAAGGCCTAATTATTTTTGTGTTAAGATTCCCAAAACTCAGGTCATCTAGCCCTTGCAACTATACGAAGTCAGATCATTCTTTACAGGCATTTTAAAATGTGGTAAACCAACTGACTGTAGATGGAGTAGATCAGCAATGTAAAATGGCTTTGAGAACAACAATATTTATTTAGATTGATAGGAGTAGGCTTGAAAGGTATATGGTCCAATTACTGCCCACTCAATTTATGCAGCTATAACTCTTACCCACATTTTACTTGGCACATGCAAAATCCAAAATTCAGTTTTCGCTGGTAACAAACATTTTACCAGATGTTCACTTAATCAAATGTATTTGCTTGCTAATACAGAAACTTTGCAACTACCAGCAAATTTCTATAATGTTGATGTATTTATAAATCTAAAAGCTGTTTCAGCTCTTTTTATAAAGTCAAATATTGTATAATAAATACTGCAGCAGAATTCCCAGTTTCAAAGAGAGAAGATCTAATACATTTCAGTTTAGAATGTCTCCCTCTACACTTCAGGATTTGCAAGTTTGAGTACATTTGAAAAAATGGGTTTCAGTCTATTATCTTTGGAGCACAACTAAGAATATAATGATTGTCTGCAGACTTAATTTTGATATGCAGAGATTTAGACTGCACAAAGAAATATACAAAATTTTTACGCTGGAAAACAGTGCACCAGAGGCTATCCCTGTGAACAGGAACCTGCTAGCCATAAGACCTTCTGCTTACTACTGATTTATACCACGGTCAACTTCCATGCTAAAAAAATCACGTGTAGAACTGGAAATTAATTTTTAGGGGAATACTGCAGATGGACCTGTTCAGACAGACAGTATGATCCAGCCAAAACTGAACTCATCCATCACATTGGGTTTGTCTGGCGCAGCTCATGCTGAGACACCAGAAAGCTGATGAGCATAAGGCTCATCACAAAACTTACCACACTGCCAAGACGAAAGATTTGCCATGTCCAGACATGTCCATTCATTTGTAATTGGTTCTCAGAGTTTTTAGTGATTTTCACCTCTACATAGCTCAGAATCATCATATATTCAAAAGACAGGAATAGAATGGATTATCAGCGAAGCTACTTTGATTTCTATTATCAGTGCATACTGGTTTTGGGTTTTTTTAAAATTCAAGTTTCTCTGTGCAATGTGATTAAATAGAGCCAAACTCTAGTCTCCATTAAAAAAACCATGACCACATAGGGTGGATTGTGTATCAATGTATTTGGCCCACTGGAACACAATCTGTCTTTTTATTTTTTTCATGCCTTCCATCTTTCCTTACTGAAAAAAAAAAGAACAGAAAAAAGGGGTTTAAATAAACCCTGAAAAGATGATTTTCATAATAGACCAGTTATGGCTAATTATACAGACATGGATAAGTAACATCACTTGGACTCTTTGTGTCAGCTTGAGGAGACATAACTCTGAAATAAAACAGACACAAACAACCCACCCAATAACAACAAAACCAAAAAGCATTAATGCTCTTTCTAACAGTGTCAGCAGATTTCAAGTCAGGGCTTGAAAGAAAGAAACCCACATTAAACAGAGTGTGTACATTTGCCTGCTGCAACAAGTCAGTAAGTCAACACACTCTTTACAGTGATCTGGGAAGGAAATCTAATTTTCCATTTTAGTCTGTATATCAATACTGCCTTTCCTGTAGTAAGCCCACCTCTCTTATTCCCATGCCATATGGCAAACCGAATTTACAACTTTAAGTCCAGCAACCACAACTGACTGACTGTAGGCAGACTTTAAAATAGGAAATTCTTGTTTTTCTATACATCCACCTGCATTATAACTGTTAAAATATTTATTAATTTTAGCTAATATAAATTATTAATTAAGCTCCAAATGCATTCCTTTTCCGGCAACAATATAGCTTCAGTTTAAAGTGTATTCACTAAATGTTTTATTGATCAAATACCGGTTCTCTTTAGGAACATACAGAGTGTTCAGAAACAAAACTTCATACAATCCTTTAAGATGCAAAAATTTGAAGCCACTTCTTTTAACTGCTTACTTATCAGCATGATGTCTGAAGTGAAAATACAGAGAGAATTTACTGCATCAAGCCAAGGAAACTATTCTTTGCAGCATCAGAATTTAAAGCCAACTTATAATATTCTAGACAGACATTTAGATTAGCTTTGGTTTACCTTTAAAGTTGTATCTCGAAAAGGATAACATGATTGTATTCTGTTTTGTGTCATCATACAGTCTTTCATAGAAGCAGCATTAATCTCCAGGAACTTAACAGGCAGAAAATTTTTATTTTATCTTCATGCTTCTCTGTCTGCTCTCTCCTCATGTTGTTTGTATACAATGTACTTCTGTACTAATTTTTAATTCTTAATTAACCAAATTAACAGAATGCACTGGACAACGCATGAAAAATTTTCCTGGTGGATGTCAATATTTACTACTATAATTTAAATTAATCTTAAGGAAGTCTTATTAAATGGTGTAAAGAACAGATATTTTAATTTCTTAGGCAGTCATGCAGGAACCTTCCCCTCAACAAATTTTTCTTTATATTCAGCCTACATTTTCCCACTATGGTTAGTAATTGCTACTAGTTAGTTTTTAGTAGTATTGCTATATCATTATATTATTGCATTATTTTGATGCTTATATTCTCTTGCTACTCCTAGAATGTTATGGTTCCCTAACTCCCAGGCATCACTACTACTATTCTACGTGGTAGAATTTAAGATATTTTTGGTATGGATTAAAAACATTTTGGTGGTTTTTTACAAAAACATAACTCAAATATTAACTCTTACAATATGAACGTGTGAAATAAATGCAGTAACAAAAGTTGTATTAAAAAAGGTTTATCAACATGATCTGATCATGTCACCAGAAATTTTCTTCAGACTCCATCTTATGTATGTTCAACAGGACAGTCTGCAGGAGACAGTTGCACTAATCATTCTATAATTATTTCTTTTTAGCTCACTATTCCAGCTGCTCAAAACTTGCTAAAATTTCAGCTTTCTAGTTGCAATTTCAATAAATTGGATGCAAAGAACAAATCTAGTGTCTGATGTCTGACTAGAAGTAGAGCTAAAAGTGAAATTAAAAAAAAAAAAAAACCACAAAAAACTGAAGAAAGTAGAAAAAGCAATTCCTCCCGTGTTTGTTTTTAAAAAAAGACAATTACCCCAGTCCCTTAAGGAGTCTAGAAATCTTAAAATGAAAGATAGTGTAACACAACACTATATATAGAGAAAGTAAGTTTTGGGTAGAAATGACTATTTAACCTATACCACGACTTCTGATCTGAAAACTCTGAGCAAAGTTTCAATGTATTATTTGCTATGCTCCTGATACAATTGGCTTTAATTATACTATTGTAGTTTCTGAAGTTGGATACATTAATAGATAACCAAAGGTGATAAGATTCAGCGCTGAATGAAGAGCTTATCATTGTTTTCAAAGGACATGATGTTTCATCTCATGCGGGTAAATAGAGCTCCTGGAAGCTGGTGAAAGAAATAGAAATTCATCAAGGCAAGGGAAAAAGCCTTGTGCTAGAGTTGTAGTGCTGCAGCTGTTTCATTAAACAACTAATGAAAAATCGAGTCATTCTCTGAGACAAAAGCATGCAAAACCACCATGCTAGTTAAGAAATACCTGCCTTACACTTCAACACAAAATTCTAGTTTTATCTTTGAAATTAGGACTATGACCTTAGTTCGGTTAGTCTCTTGGCATAAAAGACAGGCGCAGAAGCAGAAAATGCACTCAAATGCCTTTGCACCTCCCTTGCATCATGTTTTAGTTCCTGATCATGATTCTTCTTTGTGTAAGCAAACCGTAATTATTTTCTTTTCCATTTCAGTGGGAATAGAAGTAAACCCAAAGCTGCTCAACTACACATGTAGTCCATGCCTCACTTTTCCTCTAACCGTTTGTGATAACCTGAGTGTCTCATTTGTGCTTGAACATTTTCAAATCATGTGAACCCTGCACAGCAACAACTGAAGACGTGCAAGCGAAAAACTTGCTGTTTAACTTTGCCAGAGAAGAGCTCACATAGAAATAATCTTGTAATAATTCTGCAGGCAGCTAAAGGGTATATCTCCCTACCTAAAACCAGCCTGAGCTTCTAGCAAATAAATAATTTTTTATGCAACATATAAGTATATGTTTGATTTTGTTGGGTTTTTTTACCACAAGTCTGTCTCTGAAAAGCCTCATTGATGGTTTCATTGTTGGCAATAGAACAGAAAGTCCATAATAGTGGTTTCCAAAATGCTACTAACAAGACTGGAGAAAAAATTATGCAAATAATTTTCACTTCAGAAAATATTTTTACTCCATTAAGGATATTTTCCCATTTAGTTTCCTTGGTGGTAACAGCCACCAATAAGAGATTGAACCAGTCAAGGAAGAAGCCATTGCTTTTTCTGTTGCTGATCAGACAACAGATTGGAGCCAGCCAAGTTTCCACTGAAGCATCGGGCTGCTGACATAAAGAACAGCACTGCTAACTACTTATTTGTGTCAACCATGCAGCGTTTTCTGAAAAAGTGTTTAAGGCTTCATTTTCCTAAGCCAGAGAAATGCTGCAGTGATATTATAAACAGTACACATTAGGCTTGAAATCATATGCATATTCATTTTTGTCTGAAATACATAATTTTCCAAACAGTCCATGATGAGAGAATCAAATTTCATGGCTAGTAAGTTCACTGATTATTATGCATTATAAGTATTTAATTAAAATGCTTTTACTCAGCCAAGAAGGTCAGTATTTTCTAATGGAAATTGGAACACTGCGTTGCACTCCCAGCTGCCATAATACCTTTGGCACAGTAATTATTTCTCTCAAATTAACTACATTTGCACTGGATTTCTGTTGTGCACGTAAAAATAATTAGAAAATTTCCAAAAGTGTTAAGCTGCATGATACAGTTCTCCTATTTAAATGCAAACCTTAACTGGTAAACAATGGGGGGAGTGGAAGGAGAGGCAGGTAGGGTTTTTTTTTTGTTTTTGTTGTTGTTGTTTGGTTGGTTTTTTGTGTTTAAGTTACACAGAATTACACTTGAAAAAGAGAAAAGTATTTATTTTTTTAATCACTTTGTCCAAGCACAGTTAGTGTTCTACCTATGCAAGCTGGAACAATGCCCAAAATGTTAATTACACATGCCTATCAGATAGCTGAACATCTCACCTGGGACTTCTGAAATTGCCTCAGAAACCTGGCTGTCTGGTTACACAAATTTATGGTAATTGAGTGCTCAGACACCCAGGGACAGATGAATTATTGGTGGAGCTGTGTGAAAAAAAAAAAAAAAATTGCTTTAAATGACGATAAAGCAACTACCTTGCTGCCAGGGCCAACACTAACCATGCATCTTGGGAAGTGGCAGACAGCTGCAAGCTCAAAGCAGCCATCTTTCCCTCGTGTTTCTCACCAGAGAAGCATGCTGCCTGGCAGGCCCAGCTCTCCCTGCCCGACAGCAGCGGGGCACCTTGTCACACATGCAGCACCACCACTGCTCCCAGGAAAGGGACAAAAGGCAGAAGTCCAGTGAAATCACCAAGACCAATCAAATGACGCCGGACACACAGACTAACTCACTTCAAAGGAGGATCTGTAAAAGCCAGTGTTTGCACTTGGTCTCTGTAACCCTGATACATGACCTAAACAGCCCTCACACATTCTGAACCTGAATCCATGAAACTGCTCTCAATTTTCAGTCCATGAGCAAATGATTCTTTGAATCACAGCATATACATGTGATATATGATAACATGAGACTCTCCTCATCATCACTCCACAGCAGTTCCCATACATTCAGCAAGGACAACATGTGGTAAAGTGGTAAATGATAAGAAAACATAAAGTTCCTTAAAAAAACTCACCTTTCCCAAACAGGCTGTGCCTAGAATCTGATGATGTCTGGCAGATAAGCATCATTTATTAAACACCACTTGCTGCCAGATTCTCCCAATAATTTGTAAACAAATGCACTGCTAATAGAAAACACTGGCACCTATACAAATCATATAGAAAACTACTCAGAATAGCAATTTATTATTAAACATATCTCTCTGGAATATCTACGCTTACTCAGTTTTCCATCTGATAGTGCTAAACACTAAGAAACTGAAGATGGGATAAAATCTCTGGTTTAACTGAAAAAAAAAAAATCCCAGGGACAGCAAGTTAATATGATTGACCTTTAAAGAAAGAATAAATAAAAAACCTAGTTTGCTGTTTCTGGGGTTTTTTAGCAGCAATAACTAAGAAATTTCACATGCTACCAACCATTAATATCGTTCAGAATTGACAGGTACTAGGCCAGGTTGTACGGAATTAACCCTGACACTGCTTTCCAGAAAGTACCTGCTATAAAACCATCCAGACTTTCAGACTGCCTGTTCAGGTAACATGGAGCAGAGGACAAAGATGCCTTCTCCTCTGATATAATTTAATATTAATAAATGTGTGCACCAGCATGAAAAAACTGTATTTCAAATACATGCTGTAAAACAATGAAGTAGAAATTTTTGCTCCAGTAACGCAGGTGAAAATCAGTTTTCTGGCTTTCACTACTGTTGTGGGAGGATTTATCTGTTTCCAAATCAGTAATAAGATCTGTATCTAACTTGTTTAACGTCAAAACATGCTCACAGTGGCTGACAATACTTCAAAGTAGCCATCATCCGTTTTTAGATCCAAGCTCCTTGCCTTCTCTCTTTCAATCTGAAATAAAGCAGCTGAATTGAACATAAACATCCTTGGCCACAATTTCTTTTCTAAAGGAGATTAAATCCATAACTAAAATTGAGGATTTCATACTGTAAAATAGCAGGTGATCAGCACCTGAACTGTGCATGACAGAAAGATGCAGCGCTGAAAGAGCAGTGAGATTTGAAGAAAGATAATAGAATGAAAAAGGTACAAAGCTTTCCCCCATCTGCCACGTAATTCTTATAGATCTAACCCTGCACATCGCGCCTTCTTGCTGGTGGGTCTCCTGTATACATTGAGGGATACCATCTCTAGTGTGGAGCATCCAGACCATTTTAAGGGAAAAAAATTGTACATACTTATCATGGCTTTTAAATGTAATTAACTATTGCTTTAAGATGGCTTGACAATATGAATAAATTGATAGGTAATAATTCAATCACTTCCTTTTTTGGTGAATTTAATATTCAAAAGATATGGGGAAAATAATAAACAGATTAGGAAGTTACAGTAACTCATTATATAATCTGTGAGAATTACACTTTTCTAATCCAAACTAGGCTACATTTCATTTAAATTAACTCTATAGAAGATCAGGGCTGACAGCAATTAGAATGTCCTTTCTAAATATTGACAGCCAGGCTGCAGATGGGAATTGTATTTTGGATTCACAATGCCACACTAGGGAAAAAAACCAAACACTTTTACTCAGCTGTAGTAACTCTTTAATATTTGTTTGGTTTATTAAATTAGAAGTTACTGTCTGCAATATAGCCAAATAAATGGCTACTGAAGTTGGAACAGCTCTTTCAGTTAGAATTGTCATACAAACACAAACATTTGCATTGTGAATGATGAAGTGGCTGGTACAGGTAAGAAGAGTGACTGCTGTCTGGGGGAGACAGAAGAATGACTGAGATGTTAGGATGCGATCACTGATGCCAGCTTCCCCCACTCCTTGCATACACTCTTCCAAGGCTGTATTGCATATGCTCTCTCAAATCAGCCAAATTTTACCACTCAGAAGATAAGAAAGTATGACTTGTACTATGTACTGTGAATGGCTGGCTCTTTTCCTTCACAGTGGGAACAACCCACAGCATCAGATTTCAAGCAGAGGAAGGTGGAGCTGGAGTGGTTTTATAGGCTTATGCAGCCGCAGGGCAGAGAAGAGAACCCAAGACACACTCTCTTGTGCTTTCTGCTTGCCTCTGTCAGCCAGCTCTACACAGGGAGCCTCAGCACTCCTCTCTCTCACCAGTGCAGCCCTTCCACTAGGATATCCAATGGATCGACTCTTTCCCCGTGGCAACAAGGAAAAAGGCCACAAGATTAGCCCAATGCTGGGCAGGATGAGTGTCCTAAGGGGCCCTTCTAGAAAGACCAGCGCTCATGGGCTCCCCAGGGCTAGGGCACCACCACGAAACCACCAACCAAGACAACCAGCTACAACCAGCACACATGGAAAGCTATGGCACTGGGAGCAGCTATATCCAGCACCAAGCTGGATTGCAAGGACTGCCTTGTGGAACGCCATGCCAGAGACTGACAAACCTGTCAGAGGTTTTCGATAATCAGTCAGTGAGAATGTAGAGTGTTTATTCTTGATTCAAACACAAAAAATCCTCCCAAACCATAATGGAAAACCATAATGGAAAGCCATAAAGTCTTTCCTAAAAGTGTTTACATTTCCTAAAGGCAAAAGCAGCCCAACAACAATAAGGCATATCAAAGAAAAGCAATGGAAGGAGAGAATGAGGGGATGACAAATGAAGCCTGAAGAACAGAAGGAAAGAAAAGAGCTTAAAATATTAACAGCCACATGCTCATTTAGAATGGAGAAAGTTATGTTCCTGACCCCTAGAATTACAGCACACAAAAGAAATAAACTAGTAGCATCTACCTTGTTAGTAGCGTTTACCTAACAGACAAAACAGAAATTAACTCCAACAGTACAGAGTCACCAGACTAGTCAGATTACACATCCCACACCACACAAAGGCATCAACAGGCTGGACTGAAGAGTCTTTAGTCGAGTAGGCAATATCTGGATGATTGTAAGCACTTTGATGCTTAAATGTTTAAATCTTGAATTTAAATGTTCAGAACTTCAGACATATCTAACTTATTCAGATTGAAAGGTATCATGCCATGTTCTGAGAGTAGATTTAATGAAGATTTAATTATATTACCTATTCTATTTCAGCAAGTTTTAATCCCCTTGACAAAACAACCTGTTGTTAGTATTGATAGGATTGGTTTGGCTTTGCTTTAAATTAAAGAGTTTCCAGCTCAGTGCATGATTAAATAGATGGGCAGTAGACACCACCGTACCTTCTCAACAGATGTGAAGCAATGTGTCTTACAAGTTTGCAGACACTAGGGTCTCTTTCTTCTTCTCCAACCACTTAGAAGAACTTTAACCAAGTCAACTAGGTTGCAAATCAAAGGGGAAAAAGCAGAGGGAAAAAAAAAAAATCACACAATAATTAGAGGGAAAAAATGCTGTTATAAATCTATGCATTAAGTTCCTCCTAGTGATTATCATACCTACTGGCAGCAGATAATGACTGTCTCGCCAGATGTCACAAAAATTTATACTTTTACAGAATATGAAGTACAAAACCTCTCAAACCACTAAATAAAAACCAAAGTAGATTTTCTCAATACATTATATTTACTACTTTGAACTTTCATGCAAGTTACAGTATTTTCAGTATGTAATCACTAGTATTAATTAATTTTATTAAAAACTATTTTCTTACTTTATCAGGTTATTTTGTGCCACTGTAAATCTTATCTGAGGATGTACTTGTAAAGCATCTTCAACAGACATAGATTTAGAGCTGCCTATAAATTGAAATGCCAAACCTACTGCTAACACATCCAGGGTAACAGCCTTATTAATTACATTACTTAATTATTTATGTTAGGTCAAAACTGAAGTTAGCATAATTAAGTATTTCTCTGAAGAGCTCCCACCTACAATACTTTAGCTGACTTGATGAGTATATTAAACCAGATCTGATTATGAGATAGTCAGACTGGATATATTCAGGCTTTGCAGGAATGGCAGTGTTTCTAATGCCATGCCTCAAAGCACTTTACAGAAATAATGGGATCACATTTTAAATTCTTATTTTCTGCACTGTCTTCATGCTGGGACAGCCACCGATATGACTTAAGGACAGCATTATAGATTAGAAGTGCCCATTCCCTCCTCTGTAAATACATCAGCATGTCTCTCTCAATAAGTAACAGGAATGGAAATTGTTACTATGAATAATGGGTTCAGATACAATGCTGAGGAAAAACAGAGTTTAGGAAAGTAGGCCAACCTGAAAGCAGAAGATACTGACGTACTCCCCCTCTTCTTTTTTTTTTCATTTTCATTTTCTTTTCTTTTTTTTTTTTTTTAAGATAGACTGGAACAGGCCTCACTCTAAGGTCACATTTGCATTTACTACATAAATACATCTTGCTTCCATCTCAGCAGCAGACAATAAGTTAACAGCTATAACTGTCAAAAAAAATCAAGGAGCTTTAAATTGAAGTAACTTCTATGACCCTCCAGTAAGCCATTTAGCCTTGTATATAAACTGCTTTCTGCCCATAAGCAGTACCTAACACTTAATTTCAGTTTGACAGACGTGATTAGCTTTTTATGTTTGATTCAGGAAGTTCAAAAAATATCAGACAACAGTGCTATTTTTCCAGGAGACTATACAGTACAGTGTTACCTGTCCAGATAAGAAAAGACTACACAATTATACCTATGTATACTATATTGGCTGAACTCATTACAATGTTTTTGGTAGGGAAAGATGCAGATGAAGATAGTATGCATTAGCTTACAGATCATCAGGTCCATCCCTTGCTATATGGGCTAATGCCAGTCTAGCTAAAGATGTGCAGGGATTTTTCAAGTCAAGTGTTTAATACCTTCGAGGATGTAGATCCCACAAACTTGGGTACTTGTCAACATACTGATTCCGCTAATTTTTGAGATAGAAAATACAATAAGATATTACATAAGATCCTGCTATCATTAAGTTGCCTAAGTTCACAGCATATATTGATATAACTTGTTTACCTCAATGGATTTTGTAAACTTATCTGGGTAGAAAACTAAGTTTTCATACCGATTTTCTCCCTTGAATTCTTGAACAAATTCTGCAGAATCTAATCCACCTAAGTAGCTGTGAAGGAATCAAGACCACTATCTGTAAGATTTAGAAGCTTGATGATTTATTTTTGATTGAGGTTTCCCTTGTTTGTTTTATTCTGTTTTCAATTCCTTTTTTTTTTTTTCTTTCTTGTTGGCAGCAATCAGGAAATTATCACAGATACAGCATTTGTAAATGCTATTTTCCCAGACTAGATTTTGGCATTGCCTTGTAAGACTAAACACAGAACTATCCTAAATCTTCTTTTCCAAGAGGAAATGAATATATTTACTACAGAAAATGAAATTCAACAACATTCCTTAAGTCTTGGGGCTCTTTTCCTGTAGCATCTTGTCTGTAAGCAACATATGCAAAACTCCAGTGTTACAGCTTTGAATCTCTTTGTAAATAATGACTGAGAAAAAACAACTGCATTTAGTTTCAACCAAAGGAGATACTGTTTATCATAGAGAAAAAAAAACGTGGGGAGGGATGAAAATGTTTTGTTCCACTTAGTACACATCAAAATTGACCACAAAACTATACAAGCAGAAGTTCCTGCTAGATTATGCAAATACAAAGGCAGTTTTAATATTATGATTATATCTCTCATTATGGGAAGTAACCTGGTCATTTAAGAGGTCCCAGTTTGTGTCTTTCAGTGATGCTGCAAAAAGCCAGCATGGCATCTGCCCACTGCTCTGCACTTTCTGTGACTTCTGAAATATTTCACATCGTTACCCTGGAACTTCCTACTAAGTACAGATTCATCAGATTGAACAGGAGCTTTCACCTCTTTGCTGAATTGCAGACTATAAAACTACACAGCACCAATTAGTGACAACAGATGTGTCCAAAATTTCATAAAAGCTTTCAAGAAGTGACCTTTAAATATGGTTTGAAATATCTGAGTCAGATGTGACAGATGGGATAACTTTCTATACACCTTTTTTCTCCCTACTTGCTGGATATGCACTAATAACCTGAACCTGCAGTCCTCTGCAAGGTGTGGCAAGCCCACATAATGTTCTTGAATGAGACATTCAGCACTTAAGTAACTGATTTAAAAAAAGAATTAAGTAAAATTGTCAGTACTTTATTATCCATTTCCTATGTATCTGAGACACTCAAGAGCTCAAGTCTTCTTTCCACATGCCAACAAAGAAATTACTTCAGTGCATATCCTACAGTATCAGTTTGTCCTCTCTACATTCTTCTGCTTTCAATAAAAAAAGTTTCAATGGATTTTCAGATCAGACACTTAATGGGCACACAAACATAAAAAGCAGATTCTGTAAGGCATGGAACAGACTCACCCTGTCCACCACATCCTCTTACTGGTAATGGTATAAATAGACTTCTATATGCAAAGCACAAGAAAGAGCACGTTCTCTGTTTCGCAGTATGTATACCTAGGTCTTCCTTAATAACACTAGGTTGATTTAATTCCGCCTGTACAGTCATAGTTTGTTAACTTTACCTGCAAATATTCTTATTAACTGGAAAAGTCTGGCCTGGTGGAAGAAAGGCCATTTAATGCTTCTTTACCTAACCTGGCAGTTCTGCCAAATTACTTGCACTCAGGGTATGTACAGATAGGTGTGAAAGCAATTATAGAGAAGTATCTTTAAGTATAGTCTAGTTTTGCTTCTTTCTTCTCCTCAAAATTTACCTATTTCAGAAACCAAAGTAAAGGCTTAGAATGAGTAATATTCTGGGCTTCAAAACACATCTCATTTTCCCTATCAGTAACACAGAAGTTGCAAGAAATCTGGTACAACTCAAGAGCAGCAATGGATAAAAATACATTTTTGCCACATTTTATTTCATCATTATTGCTTTTTCAAGAATGACAAGAAAGGGATTTCCTTCTGGCTTGTGAGAAGATTGCTCCTGCAGTCTATAGAAAACCAGCACAGATATTTTGTTAAAAACACTTGGTGCAGAGGAGACCTGAGGACCATATGGCTTACTGCAAAAGACTTCCCTATATTCTGACACATCCTTCTCAAATGTAGATCTTGTTAGTCTGTGGCAGGGGTGAATAACCCTTATGTGTGGGAGCCATCCTACCGATGAGGTCCAAGGCCTTAAGAATCCTTGATTAGTTGCGGCAGGAACTAGAAGCAGATAAGTTGTTCCTGCAGATGAGAACTTACCTAGAAGTAGCTGACAGTCTTTAAATGAAACTCACAGCAGTGGTTCCTGAACTGAGACACTGCAGAGTGCCTCCATGTCCACAAAGCTACACATGCCATAACTGCAAAACATCCGTCAGTTCTTCTTGCTGGCCACCATCTGGATTTTAGAGACTCCTGATGTTTTTGGCATGTTTGGAAGACAGAAAAAAATAACTTCTGCACACTTTACACCAATGTTTCTTTTGATTTGATCACAAAAAAAGGGCAATTTAAAATAATAATCAGACTACTCCCAAACCATCAGGAAGGAGCTCACAAGAAGTTTCTGAACCTGGAAATGTGACATCTGTAGCTCTGTTGCATACTTGATAACCCTGAAGTGGACACAACTGCTGCATTATGGAGAGAGATGATTCTCCTACTTAACATGCCTGTCATACTTGACATGAAGATTACCTATCCTCTCTTTAGTTGTATTTTCTCTCTTGCAAATAAGGATAGGGTAATCCCAAACATCACACATATAGAGTGAAATACATATCACTGACAAACTACTCTGCAAAATGCAACCACTTCCAACTGTTTCCAATGTCAGATTTCCTTCTTAGCCTACAGAACCTGGGTATTCAGAGGCACAATATTTCTTCTCTATTTATTTCTTAGCCAACATTTTTATTTGGAAGAGTTAAATTTGATTAAATTAATTCCACTCATGGCATAAGGTTCATTTGGTAAATAGGCTGTTTCTACATTTTGAAAGTAAAGCTAGATCACATGAATTATGAAGTTAATTCAAACTTCAAGGCATTTCATATTTTAAAGAAAAAAAGTTTAAATTTAAATGAGAAATTAGAAATATGTATTTACACAAAGATCATTATTTTTTCTTTATAATGTTCAGAGACATAATTTTTGGGGGTTGACTCTTCACGAGAATAAAATTTCCTGAAAAACTGAAAGATGAAGCAAGAATGCCATTTCTTACTCAATCTACACCAGTAGATACTAACATTGAAATACAATCACCACTGTGTCGTGGTTTAAGGCCTGCCACGCAGCCCACTCACTGCCCCCCCACCTCCTCCCTCAGCTCCCAGAGGGATGGGGAAGAGAATTGAAAGAATACAACTCC
>WYDI02037357.1:0-15243 GCA_009867235.2 Psittacus erithacus | reverse complement strand
GTGTCAAGAATGATCTTGAATCCAGTTACATTGAAAGTGAGGATTTCCCACAAGAAAGATAGGAGATAGTCGCACATTGTGTTAATTGCCAGTAATTATTCTAGGCACTGATGTTTACAAGGAGAGCTACCAATTTTGAAAGTGACTTGTAAACAGTCACTGCTTGTATTCACTGTGGAATAGTGAGGTTACAGTTAGATCTTTTCTGATTTTCTCTCTTTTTTTTTTTTTTTTTTTTAATTGTTTTATTTAGGTTGGGTTTTTTGGAGTTTTTTTTTGGGAGGGGGTTGGGTTTTTGTTTTGTTTTTTGCAGCGGAAGCTACAAGCAGAAGAATAAAACGTTTTGACTGTTTTGTAGGTTGTCTAATCTTGTTGTGTCAACGTTAATTATTCTTGATGTTTTTGTCCTATAGAAACCTTTTTGCCACTGTTGACAGATGGAGTTCTCTTTTATGTCAGGACTGTAATTTTTTAATAAGCATTTGATTAAAAGTAAACACTTAGAAGTTGTAAAATAATAAACTTTGAAAATGATCTTTAAGACAAACTATGCGTTCAGCTTCAACAATAAAAACATAGTATCCTTTGAATATGTCAGATAGATTTGCTACACAAATATGCTGGTAACCATATAAAAGATTGAATCTACAATGTATAAATATCCCAGTTGAATGCTTGCCTAAAAATACACAAACAAAAGATTTGGAATTATTTTCTAGCCCACAGACGGACTTTTTCTAATCATCTCCTACATGTTGTGAAGAATGCTGCTTTGACTGCAGAAGCACCACAAGTGGGCATCTCTTCCTCTAAGGAAAAGCATATGGGGTTTAGTAGTAACACTGGTGTTTGAAGGGGAGCTAAGGACTGCAGTTCAGCTTCTTGTGAGCTTCCTGAAGCAAAATGTTAATGCTTGCTTAATGAGAAAAAACATGGACAGCACTTGGCTTGAAGAAGCTAGTTCTGGATCACTTCAGAAGGTGATATAATCTGCTGATGAGATGAATTTATGTTGCAGAAAAAGGGAAGGTGAGCCCATGCTCAGGTGTGGTATAGGTGCTTGATTACTATCCACCAGTACAGTGTAATATGGAATTACGGTGAACTATTTGACAATTGTGCGCTCCTTAACTCTAGCAAAAGAACTTTGATTCCTGCTCCACAGTTCTCATCTATAAAGTAGGGCCTAGTCACATCTCTCATTTTGAATGTACTGGCTTATGTTGTTACATGTTTTAGTGGAATATCCAGAGCTTCATAAATATTCATAAATGTATATGTTGACTTAGAAACTATATTCAGTACAATTTATAAAGGAAATGACATATTACTATCTCTCTAGGTTTTGTTTTGACTTAGAAAACTTTTGTTCTATTTTTTTACTTTTTCTTTTTTTAAGAATGGATTTTTAACAAAATACAGAATGCAATTGTTGAACCTGTTGCCAAAAATTGTGTTTGTTGTATGTGAAGCTCTGCTTCTTGTGATGATTTACAGTATAAGTTTCTCACAGAAATGAACTATCTATGCTAAGGAAAGATAGGCAAATACAGGAATCTGAACAGCCTGTCGTGGCCACTGAGGAAGAAGAACTAGGAATTCTTTCATTTATCTGAATGTTACAGCGGCAGTTCTGCTTAAAATAGAACATTGGTAAATTTTAGACAGTTGTAATACAAATATGAAGAAATCAGTAACCCTCTGTATGACATTTGGGTTTTTCTCAGCCTTGTAATGGGTAGTCTTTTAGAAAGTGCACACTGAAATTTTCAACAAAATATATTTAGTAGACTACTTTAATGTAATACTTATGTATTTAATTTTCCCTTTTTCTTAGCTTTCTGAGAAATATGGAGTCCATGTTTGCGGAGAAGGTGGAGAATATGAAACATTCACTCTGGACTGCCCTCTATTTAAGAAGAAAATAGTTGTGTAAGAAACAGTTTCTTCCAACTCCTCATATTAAAGCAGTGGGAACATACTCACATTTAGCTTAAGGCAACTTTTGTTGGCAGAGGTAAAACATGTCCTTCAAGTTCACAAACACTCACTTTGTCTAACACTGGCAAAGTCCTCTGAAAACCTAAATCAATACCTGACAAGACAAGGCCTTCATAGAGGGCTATAAACTTTTTAGACATTTGCACTTTCGTTTACTTGCTGATTATGGCCTGCAGTAAAACTGGTACCTACACACTGACACTTTTATCCTTTCATGAAGTGCGAATTGCCTGTAATATTTATCTTTCATTACAGCTACATTTGATAAAATGCCACATCAGTAGCCTGTGGGTTCTATTAACTCTATGTATGTGTTTTAAGTTTAGCAGCTTAGAATGATAATGATAAACGTTTTTCTGCAATTATTAGAGAATATTTTAAATACAAACTTTCCATGAATCCATCTCGTTTACACTGAGTAGTTTATTCCTTTGACATAAATTGCTAAAAATCTGTGTAGTGGAGTATGAGAAATATTTGTGTCGATGCAAACAGACTCTAGTTTGTTAAATAGCTATGCCTGTTTGCTTTGAGTGAGATGTTTTGGCTGCTGTTCCTTTTCTTAGCCTAGTAAACAGACTAGTAATCATGAGTTGGTGATACTCAATTATTTTAGGGAAGGTCAAGATTATGGGGCATGTAGACATGATTAAGGCTTTCATGGTAAAAATCTTTTGTTTAATTTTTCTGCAAGCCTGGGATCTGTCCGTATGAGGAACAGAGAACTAAAAGCTGTTAATTCCATTTCATTGCATGCATTTGTGAGAAGAAGAGCAATAGATACACTGGTAAAAGGGATGGCAGCTACTCTGGCAGATGTCTGCTGAACTACCAGTTGACTGGGAGATACATCCTTGGAGTAAACTAAAAAACTAGACAATTTGAGTTTAGAGATACCTCCCTGCAGGAAAGCTATGAAATTCTTCAGTAAGAAGAAACTTTGGAAAGTAACAATGTAGAATCTTTAAGTTCATGGATGGAATTATGAATGTATGTGCCAGATGAGAATCTTGAAGATTCTCTGAGGGGAACCGGGTACTAGGTAGAAGCTGTAGGTTTTGAGCCAACTTACTGAATAGTAGGAGTTGGAGGGTTAAGCCAGAAGTTAGAGTAAAACCTTTATGATGCTTGGGTACATCTTATCACAAGTAAAACTGGGGATGAAGGACAAAACTTCCTAATAGGCCCCCGGATATAATCAGTTCAGTCTCTTCTAGCAAAAAAGAAAATATTGTGAAATCATTGCTAGAGCACAATTCAATTTTGTGTTTAAAGCCTGGTATGATTTCTATTGAATTGTCAAATTCTTATCAGTTCCAGTAGGTGTCAGAGGCAAAATTTTGTGAAAATTTGTCATTAGAGTAATACTTCCTATTGCCAGCTGTGTGGCCTATTCAGCGTTTATATTGCAACACACGCAACAAAAAGTGTACTTCAGAAAGATAGCTAGATTTTAGCTGACAGACTAAATATGCTTGTATTAGTTTTTGCACTTAAATCTGTTTGGCTGATTATTTACATTCTTCCTATTTATTTTGAGGCGCCTTATGTTACAGATTAAATCTGGGAGTTTATTGTAATTGGATACATAATTTCCTTATGCTCCTTTTCAAAGCTCTTGCTGCATAGATACATCTCATTAGAAATTCTTGGTTGGTGAAGTGTAGAGAGAGATTATTTTTTTGGTTGGTTGTTTTTTTGTTGCATAGAATTTGAGGAACACTTTTAGAAAAAAGTACCTTGTGCTCTTTGTTTGGGATCAATCAAATACAAGTTTAGCTAGCAATATCTTACAATATGTGCTAAATGTATTTCTGGTTATAAGTGGTTTAATAACCAACCAAGCAACTCAGAAAACTTTAAAAAAAGATGGTCTGGCTGAGTTGTCTTTATTTCTACTGATGACACTCCAAATAATAATAACAGTTAAAGATAAGTTCACCAAAAATACAGGAAAAGACAAATATATGCATCAGCATATATGATATAATAAATATATGACACAGCAGACTCTTAAACAGTTACTCAACTAGTTCTAAATATACATTTCAGTAGTGGAAATTGAATAACTACACTGGTATTGTGTATCTCTGGCTCGATTAGTCCTGCTTAGCTCTTAAAATATTCGTGTCATAAAGACATATCTTTTGAGGAGTGATTCATGTGAAATCTATTAGTTTATGAATTTCTAAAGGAAAATATTTTGTAATTTTTTTCATATATTACAAGCTTTTATTTATTTTCTACTCTTCATTCTTGCTTTTCATATGCACAGAATCAAAACAGACATTGTAATCGTATTAAATATACTAGCATAGTTTCTAAATGTTTAGATAGCCCTAGTTCTGGCGTACATCCTCAGACAATTTTTGAAGCTTAAATGGATTTGTAAGAATTACAGTTCAGAGGTTAAAACCTGTCAGGATTTTCAAGGTCCTTAAATTCTTGAAGTCCTCTGAGACATCTTTCGTAGATAATGTTTCTGAAGAGGAAATTGAAGATTACTTTTGCCACCAAAACAGGGGTGATGGATTAACCTTGGCTGGCAGCCAGGTGCCCACCAAGCTGTTACTGCTTCCTCTCCTCAGAATGGTAGGGGGAGAAAATAAAGTAGAAAATCTTTTAGGTCAAGATTAGAACAGGGTGATGACTTACTAATTACTGTCGTGGGCAAACCTGACTCAACTTGGGAAAAATTATTGCCAATTAAAAAAAAAGAGTTTGATAGTTAGAAACAAAGACAAAACTAAAACTACCTTCTCTCCCCACCTCATCCTTCCCAGGCCTAACTTTACTTTTTGTTCCTGAATTTTTTAAATCCTCCCCACTGAGCAGAGAATAGGGGCTGTGGTCAGTTCATAACACTGTGTTTCTGCTGGTTCCTTCTCTTTGCACTTTTTCCCTACTCCAGCCTGGGTCTGTCTCATGGGCTACAGTCCTTTGTGAACTGCTGCAGTGTGGGTCTTTCACATGCAGTACAGTCCTCCAGGAGCAGACTGCTCCAGCATGGGCTGCCTATGGAGCAACCTGGTGGTTTCTGTCAGGTAACTTGCTCATGCATGGTCACCTCTCCAGTGGCTGCAGTTCCTGCCAGGAGCCTGCTCCAGCATGGGGAAACTGCTAGTTCAGGAAAAGAAAAATATAGCTGTGATGTGTTACTATAGAGGAATGGGAGTCTTGTTAATATAAGACTGTATGATGAATTTTGCTTTAGAATATTAAATTGAATTCTTACCATCCTTCTGAATGTTCATTAAAAAATATGCCTCACAAAGGAAGCATGTCAGATTAAGTAAAATATTTGAAAACAAACAAGATCTAACAGTGAAAGCAAGATTCAAGCAAGAGTGAGCTGTTTTTTATCTGATTTCCCAGGTACAGTATTGTAATCCATTTGTCAGCTTTCTTATGCTTAGTATTTGAGAGGTAACAAGACATACTAAATCCTTCTTACACTGATATTTAAAAATGCAATTGATTAACACCTGTTCAAATCAAAAATATATATTTCTTATCTATGTGAATGCCATCTAATATCTACTCATGGTAAAGGCCCATTAGTATTTGTGAAACAGAATAGTTCAATTTTTATTTTCAGGTAAATTGGCATATTTCAGATATTTGGGAAGTATAATTTTGCATTCATATACGTTATTATTAGCTCTGTGTTTAGGTTTGTAATTCTAAGTTTAGAGTTAAAAGCAAATCTGTAAACATGAAAATAATCATGTACTGAGAGCACTGATTGTTACTTTCAGACTTCCTCTAGCTTGTCATATTTGTCTTATAAAAATGTTAGTGTTATAAAATTATTAGATATTTCCTAGATTTTCAAGGAGACTTGAGAGATATGATGATTATGATTACTTTTTTTTTTTAGAATAAAGATGTATGTTTGGAGATGCTGACAGAAAATGTAGTACTTAGGAAAAGGTATTTTCTTTTTATGTGTTGTAATGCTATTTTCAGCACCAAATAATCTACCTACTGTGACCCATCAGCTGAGAAATGTTGGCATATTAAACTAGATTATCTATGATAGTCCCATCAAATACACGTTAGCTGTATGTCATAGGAGTGTACTCCATGCTGTTTGTTTGAGTTTTGTGTGACATTACTAGAAATCTGTCTTTATCATCTCATTGAATACTGTGAAGGTGACAAGGGCACTGTGTTTTCAAGAAAATGATCTGTGTGTCCCTAGCCTTACCTGTAGCAATTTGCTGATTTTACTGTACCACATCTGAGTTTTTCTTGTTTTCTTTGAGTTTCTCACTTTCTGATGTTTGTTTCTTAGAGCTACCCTTTCCCTAAGTAGTAAAATCATACAGATGGATATTACAGATACTGCCTCTTGTGAATCAAAGTGTGACAGATTGTGTCTGTAAAAATGAAAACTAAAATTAACCAATTTGAATCAGCACCCAGGAAGTTTATTGTTGTTACCAACACATTTGGCATTAAAAAGTTGTGTCTGGTAGTCTTCAGTATCAGATGCAAAATGCTTGAGTCAGTTTCTCATCATGAAATACTGTATGTTGTTAATACTTCAAGAACTAATCCCTGGAGCATTAATCAAGAGAGTAGACTTCTAAGAAAAAAAGGAAAAAAAATCTCCTGTTGATGAAATGAAAAGATTGCTTTACAGATTAGTCTCTAGAATGTAAAACGTTATTTATGCTTTCGTATACTGCAGCTAACTCAGTCTCTCAGTACTTGTCTGGAAGTGTGGGATTGGCAGGGAGAATTTTAAACACGCTCAAGTGACTTGCAGCTGGGGTGTCAAAAAACATATATCGTACTAACTGCTGTTCGGCCTTGTGTGTTGGACAAGTAGAACATCTGTGTTTAGGTAACACAGGCCTGTGATAGACTTAGAGGCACCCAGTTGAACATGCTTGAGATTCCTGCCCTGCTATGGAAAATATCAAAGCACAGTGGTAAATTACGCCTGTGCAAATCCCTGAACACAGGCGAAAACAGCAGGTTCAGTGATCCTCTAGCATGGACTGAGCTCTGCAGTGTGCTTGTGTCCCCGCTTGTGTCCCCACTTGTGTGCCTTTGCCCAGGTGCTGATTTGGGGACCCCCCAAAGTTGATGAGGTAACAAAAATGAATTTACTCTTTCTATTTCATCTGTGGTTTTGTGGTTGTTCCTGCCTCCTGTTCTGGCTCACACAGGAAGTATAGTGTATTCCTTTTGAAAACTGAAAATTAGAGAAGATAGTGTAGTCCAACAATACAATTTTATATAGCAGACTTTTTTTTTTTTTATTTGTTTCATACAAAATCTGTTTTGTAATTAAATAAGAAATTAATAGATTGACAATGAGTTACCTTGGAATCTGTGTTATACATTGACTAAGTATTTTCTGTATGTGAATTTATATACTTATATTTGATGCTAAGAATTTTGTATTCCAGAGATTCAGCTGACGTGGTTGTGCATTCAGCTGATGCATTTGCACCTGTGGCCTACCTTCATTTTTTAAAATTACACCTGGAGAGTAAGGCAAGTAGATTGCAAATGTCATCTTCTTTTAAATCTATATGCATGCTTTCTACTTTTATGTTGCTTTGTCACAGTTTGGAGTGAACCTACATATTCTTACATGGGTGTACTTTCAAAAAACAGTGTATATATTTAGTTGAATTTCAGGACGTAGCATAAGGAAAAAACACAAATACTTTCTTGTGCCAAATGAATGAATGGAGTAGTATGCGTGTAGTATTTTTCATCTTGAAATGTCAAGGTGCTCAGGCAAGGCTACACATGCTCAAGCAGATGTGTAACCTGTGTAATACAGCTAGGCATACTGTGAAACACAGCTATATTAGAAAACTGTATGAACAGTGTTGATTTGCTGGGAGGTGGCATCTTTTTTTGCTGTTTCTTATGTACAGTGAATGATTTCAAATATCACTGACCCGCATGTGCTCAATTTTTTAATGTACTGGGTTTTATCTTTTCCATATGAGAGATGCATCTAATGAATTACGTAAGATCATGTAGAGAAGATTATCCTTGTCAAAGATCTTAAAGGAATTGTTATTTGTTCACTGGAATTCATTCTCTTACCTTATGATTCCATAGAAACAACAGAAGAGGGATAGCATATCTAGTGGTTTAAGTATTGCAGACCTCTATGTGAGCTAAGAAGCTCAAAACAGAAGCTATTTTTCTATTTGTCATCACTTTGCTATTTCTTTCTTTTCACTATTTTATTGGTGCAATGATTTATTTCTTTTTTTCTCCCGATCATCTCTTGATTTTTCTACTACTGTTGCAGTCATCTGTTTATAGGTCTCCCTCCTTCTTTCTAGATTGAAGATCACTGAACCTCTTGTAGATTTAGGGATTGTTATAGAATGTTATTATATTGGTAGTTTACATTTCACGTCTCTTGAACGACCATATATCCTGAATGTCTTTCAATAGATCATGCCTTTTTTCTCCCCTCTATTTTTACTTTTATTGTTCCGAACAGCTACAATATCTGTACACTTTTCTTCTATGAGGGCCTCATTCTTGCCTTAGAAAGTAAATTGTATTTCATCCTGTCAATTTCTAGTTTGGGATTTCTTTCAGAAATAAAACATTAAATATTGTGTGGGAAACTGTGAAAAGGATATTATCTATGTGAAGCAAAACCAAATAGCCTGAAAAAAGAAAAATTTTGGAGCAGGGCATGATAGGGAAGAGTGATAACATATATTAATATTTCTTTGGGAGCACTGACTTTATTGGGCGAACTTGATGCTAAAATGCACCGTACATCACTACAATGTGACAGTCTAGGGAAAATGAAAAATACAAAGCTTTACATAAATCAGGAATAAAAATCATATTAAAATGCATAAAATTTTATATAAGAATCAGGATTTTACTGTTATCTGTTCAGAAGCTCTTTTCCCCTTCTTATGTAGATGTTTTAGATTTGTTTAAAGCATCACAGTTTCAAGCAACGTTGCAGTAAATTATATTTCAAATTCATTGTAGACAAAGCTGTCACATTCTCAGAGGGGTAAGGTTTACAGTGCCTTGCCCTGGATTTTGGTGTATAAACTAATGTCTTGTATAGTTAAAAGGAAAATAGTCTGTTTTCTGCAGTGGTTGTCTTGTAAGAAAAAGTATTAGAATCTTTTGGCTATAGATTATTTCATGTCACATTAAAATAAGATAGGTTTTCAGGAAGTTATGAATATGGAGAGCCAGTCAGTCTTTTAGAGCATAACTTCTTACTAAGTAAGCATGATTTACCTGCATAACAATAGAGGCCTTCAAGATTGAGACGCTTGTGGTACTGTGCTTTTCTCACTATTTGGTGCTTACAAGCCCTTCAGTGCTTAAAAGCCAGTCCTATAATAGCGAATATTTCAGGGAAACACTGCTTTAGAACTAACTTTAGTTTCAGGCTTTCAAGGGATTACTAAAAATTGGGCAAAAAATACTCCATTATGAACGAAGTGCAAAAGTAGCCAATTGTGTAAGCGCTTTGTAGAAACCATTAATAGACTGCACATTGATGTGTAATTCTAGTAAGTATTATGATACCAGTTTTGTTATCATTTCAACTGAGATATATACTTATTTTTAGCTAGCTACTGTACCTTAGTTGCTGCTTGTTTTCCTCCTCTATAATGCATTTTCTTCAGCTAAACCTCTTCATGTTTAACTACAAAGCCTGCATAGAAATTTGTTTTAAATTGTTTTTGGCAGCAAAATGAGTTCTTGTGCCTGGGGGAAAATAACATTTTACTGAGCGTTCTGGTTTAATACATTACTGTGCAACTTCAAGATGTTTTTTTGCATAATAATTGAAGCTTTTTTTTCTTTAACACATCCTCTTTCCTTTCATTACCAGCGATACAGAAAAGGCTAAAGAGATAAATATACTATTGTGTTATTAAAACATTATTAAAAGTTCAGTAAACACAGCTTAGGATAACTTTTTTGTAGGTATTTTGCAAAAAAAAAGTATAAACAATAATGCTAATAAAGCACATGCTCAGTATTCAGGAATGCCTCATTTACTTCATGGTAAAAAAACAAGGTCACCAGTCTAATATACATAATATGATACCTATCTTCATCAATATTTTACTTTGATAGTAAGACTGCCACTTTGTGCCTTTAAAATGTAAGATGTTTTTTGTTGAGGGTGAAGAAATTTCTGAAGCATGCTCCAGAATCGTTAAATCAAGTATCACCATTTTTATTCAATGCAAAATTAGTTTTGAATATTTTGAATTAGAAGAAAATACAACTGTGAAACAAATTTTTTTTTATTCTGACAGCGCAACAACCTTGCAAAATATTTTAATTTTTCCACATATTCTGCTATTCTGTCACTCTTAAGTTATGTTGGCGTTTGAGTCGTCAGAGATTTAAGCCATTGGAACCTCTGCTGATGTACTGAGAGTTAGTGATAGTCCAGAACTAGAGGGAGTTGAGTAGTTTTCTTTCTACAGTTGACTGAAGAAAGGAGCCTGTTTGCCTTTAAAAGATGTGAATCATGCTTGCTGCTGCTCTTTCTTGTAGCATACTATTGCATTATATTTACCTATCATATGCTGATATTGTAAAGCTTATTTGTCTTCCTGTTTGTAAAAGATCTTGACCTATGTGGGTGGAACACATTTCAGAAGTGCAGCAGTTATGCCCCTGTTAAACATCAGCAAATCTATTTCACAGGTCAGTTTGGAGATGATTTTCAAAACACTTGTAAAAGTTAGAAAAGGTATTTTGAAGATATTTACATGCCATGTGTATTAAAGGAGAAAAATCCATCCGGTTAGACTTGATTTAATTTCGTAGCCTGTTTCTGTCCAGTTCCTTCTGGCCCGAATTACTTTAATGAATCTCTATTTAGGACTTTAGCTGTAGAATTAAGCATTGTAAGTCATATCAGGGGGAACAGGAAGGATTTTCAAGTTGCAAAATATGTTTTGTGGGTGGCATTTTTTGAATACTTTGGCGTCATTAAATGATACTTCTCCTAGGTAACCTTTGGTTTTTCTTCCACATCATAAGAATATAGATGAACCTTGTAGTTATGTTTTCAAAATTCTGTGACAAGTACTGCTTTTTTTTTTATAAACTGATTTATTTCAGACACTAAGATAGTAAATAAAAGATTTTCTTTCCTATTCCATTTGACTGCAGATTCAGTCCAGTTCTCTGAGGAAAGAGAATTTTTTTTCTTCTCTTTTCATAATGAAGAGACTTTATTTGAAAATCTCTTAAAGGACTGACTTTCCTATGAGTCTGTGCATTGTACTTCAAACACTGCAAGGACATGTATGCGATCTCTCTCGTATTTGTTTCAAGGAGTTCTGTTATAAATGTACACCACAAAGAATAAAGGGATTATCATAGAGTCTGTCCTTATGTCTTCTGAGCTCTCTGCCCCACTGTATTCTCATTGCTGCTCAGTGGTAGAACTCTCAGTTTTAGAATTGTGTTATGATAGGTTTTTATAGCGGTTTCTCTAGTGGAGAATGTAAGCTTTTTAAGAAGGCAATCTGTTGTTTTCATAAAAGACCACTGCATGGGATTTCAGCTGTATCGGTCAAAGTCCTAGCTCCAAGGGTTTTTCAACAGGAGATTTTGGCTCTTGGAGCACTCGTGCGTTTGCTTAACTTCATTCTGAGCGCACTTGCATCAATGACATGAGTTATGTGAATAATAGTTCAGCATATGCATGCATGCAGGCTCTGATCCAAAATTAGGTTGGTATCACAGTGTACAGTCGGTGTGGGAGAAACAGTGGAGCAAATGGGAAAATTTATTGCTTCTGTGAAGTAACATGAAAATGTTATGTGATAAAATCGGTTCTGTAGGATTTAATTAAAATGTCGTTATAGCAAGCTTAGGGTTTTTTGGGTTTTTTTGTTCGTTTGTTTTTAAAGTGATGAGAATATTATGAAGGGAAAGTTAGCCTGTTTGTGTCAGTCTATAACTAAGTTTTAAGTTCTTAGATTACTTTCGCTGTCGACAGGAATGGAAGACCAGCATTTGTATGAAATTTGAATATAACTACTGAACAGCGTCTGGCAGCTCTTCTTAGGCTGGCGTTGAGCCTGCCAGGTTCCACACCTAATACTTCTGCTGTATCCTGCACCTGTGTTGCTGTGGAAAGTGATTCATTGCCTATGTTTATGGAGCATTGTGGGAATCAGCCTTGAATGAATCATTGTGATGTATCATAGGCATCCATATCAACAGTTGTTTATAATTACTTTTATGGTCTTTAGTATATGTAAGGTACATTGTAGGATTTCTAGTATTTCTTAATAATTCTGTAAAATTTTGCAACTGACCAGCTTCTTTATCTATGTGTGGAAACACAGATGTTTAATTTTATTTACATCTGTGAAGCAATATTAATATAAACTTAACAATTTATAAAATATTGACTTGTTTAGGAAAAAGGGATGTGACTGTCTATGACAGGAAAATTTCACACATCAGTTTTGGATATTTGTAGTATTAACAAATTGCAGAGCTACAGGAAGTTCTGTAGGTTACACCGAACCAGTTGTGATGCAGTCTGAGAGTCTCACCACACCCCGGTGAATTTTTTTTATGAAGCACATTTTGCAGAAAACACTTTTAGAAAAATAGTTGAAAGAACAATTCTCACAGATGACATAAAAATGGAATAGGTGCTCTTTTCATGTTCACTTGCAAAGCATATAAATTCAGTCCTCCAGGTTACAGAATAGAGGGAAGTTACAGGTCTGTAATACTACCTGCAGAAGGTATCTGTAGCTGCAGAGCTCTTGAAAGGTAATTATGTAAAGCTTAAGCGAGAAACAAAGTGGCTGTCATACTGGCAAGCTGGAACTGTTGCATTTAACGTTTTTTGCTTAGTGATGGATTGTTATATCATATTGAAGTTGAAATCCAGGTGATGTGAAAACAAAACCCAAAGCAGCATGTGATAGTATCATTCATAGCGCCATGTCAGTGCATGCTTACTCAGGGCATAGGACCGAAAGGTACAAACTCTGTGTTACATTAGTACTCGGGGAATGCCTGTGCTGCAATGCAAACTGATTGTTCCATGATAGGCATTACAGATTACCCAGTGAAAGCAACTAGTTCAGTAAAACAATAATTTTCAAGAAGGAAAAGGTAGCACTTCATACTTCTATTCAGTCTTTATATTTCTATAAAGTGATGTCTCATGGATAAAAAAATGAAATAGAAACTTCATTTTCTTTTTTTTTTTTTTTTTCCTTTATTCATTTCTTAGTTCTTGTAGTATAATCCAGTTTAAGATCTATTTCAATCAGATTTATGTTCCTGCTCCTTTATTTTCTGAGTCATACCTTAAGGATTAGAGGCTATCAGGCAGCCCTCAGGGTAACAGCAAAATGTATCAATGGACAGTAGTAGTTGAAGGTGTAATTCAATGAGTGGAAAGTGGTATAGCTGTTGGATGCTTGTATATTGTAATGTTGAAATGTATGTCATGTTTGTGCTAAATTGCAGTTTTCATCTTTGCGCTATTATGTTACATTTAGTTGACTTCTTTTAACCTCTTATGTACAATTGATTCACATGAAGTAGATTATTACCTTGACTTTCATGTCTTTCTTGGAGGAATGAATAAAGTGACGTCCAATCAAAGAACATCAGCCCCTCTTAGAACATAGCTTTAGTGTTTACAGTGCTTATAAAACTCCCATTGAGCCCTTTTAGAGGCAGCAGAGCTGAGTTTCCTCTCATAGGTAATGACTTTTTTGTAATTTAGCCTTCCCAGAGAATTTCAAAATACACTGCTTTAACTTAGCTGGATCCTTTTTCTCTTTGGTGAAGTCAAATATCAATGTTAAGTGCTGAATTCTCATTGCAGACTTCTCGTGTACTATGGTTTTCTGCCTTTTTTTTCTCTTTTTTTTTTTTTCTTAATATTAGGAGAAAACTTTTTCGTAGACATTTTATGTGGAAATTCTGTAGCTAGTACGCTAATTTGTGAGCTAAAAGAATACTAAGCAGTCTCTAATCCGTATGTAAGAACTGCCAAAGCCTTCATATTTTGTCAACTTTTTATCTTGCTTTATTTGGCTTTATCATTTTTTGTGAATTTAGCTGGCTGTAAAATGCAGAGTTTAGACACTGTAGGAAATTTGAGACCTTTTAAGCAGAAGATTAATCAATAGAATCTGGAGTTGTAGCATGCAGTGATGTTTGGTTAAGGTTTATGGATAAATTCTGTGATAATTTATATTGGTTTTAGATGAAGACAAGTAGTATTAGACAAGCTGATGATCCCAGAGTCAACATGCTCTGCAGATTAGGCTGCCTAATCTGCAGAAGATTAGGTGGAAGAGAGTAGGGGTTCTTACTGCTCTAAAGTATAAAAGGGTATGCATGTGTGCTGTAACTATGTGACTTGCTGAAAATATATGGTATTTTGAAGGACTGGTCAGTACACAATCTGCCTGTATTTTGCTTTAAAAAATGCATTGGGTAGTTTTCTCTTCCTAGGCCTAAGAAAGCATTTGGGAAGAAGAGAAGATACAGTGAATTATTTTCCTTCCTTTTTAAAAAATTACTTTGCATAAATCTTAGGAAATGCTCTTTTCTGTATCTCAGAACTCTTCAGCATCCCAAGCCATGTTGGCTTTGATGAAAGGGGTAGAAGGGATAGTCTTTGTGAGATGAATGGAAAGACTGCATTCATTGTGTTCCACAAAGTTTTAAAACTTTCTTGTTAGTCTTTTGCTCTGTTTCAAGTGTTTAGTGACAGTGTTAGTTATCAAATTTTACACTCTTGTTCTTTTTTTTCACTTAATTTAGGAATCATGGTTGCCCTTTATATAATTGCGGAATAGGATTTCTTACTCATGTTATTCTTTCTATCTCTTATCCTGAGTCTCATTGTTTTCCATATCTGTTTTGCTTATTTACTACTCCATATGTATTTTTAGAATCATAGAATAGCTAGGGTTGGAAAGGACCTTAAGATTATCAAGTTCCAGCCCCCTGCCATGGGCAGGGACGCCTCACACTAAACCATGTCACCCAAGGCTCTGTCCAGTCTGGCCTTGAACACCACCAGGAATGGAGCATTCACAACTTTCTTGGTATCGTTCCTCAGCCCCCAAGACTGACAAAAATAACTGCTACTGTTGAACCCAGGACACTTGGGCAGCCCATTCCAGTGCCTCACCACCCTCACAGTAAAGAACTTCTTCCTTATATCCAATCTAAATTTCCCCTGTTTAAGTT
>WYDI02037355.1:0-19205 GCA_009867235.2 Psittacus erithacus | reverse complement strand
CACACACCCTGCCACTCATGACTGTCCAGCCTTGGGGAAAATCTCTTGGTCCTCCTATATCATCGTCTAACCCTAGAAGAGGCCCAAACCCGACTCTGTTTAACTCTAGGGACCAGACGAAATGGTCATGGGTAAAACACACTTTGTATGCGTGCTAACATGGTAATCCCCATGACAATCAGCAAGCAGTTCTCAAGGGTACTTAAAGGCCATTCAAAACCTTCAGAACTCTAAAACGATGTTGCAAACGGTTGGGGGTGGGGGGGAGAAGGGAGGTGAGAGGGCTAGGAATGTAAGGGAATGTCTCCTTCACAGGTTGACCACCAGAGAAGGAGAAAAAAGATGTGTAATTGCTAAGGACTTCCATTATATGCCTCCCAAAGGACAGAGGTGGTGACCACACTGGGAACGCCAGCCAGATCAGTTTCATGATCAGTAAGTCTGCTGTATTACAAGGCATTACTATAAAGTACAATGAGACAAGAACCTTAGCCCAAACCCCCCATCCAAGAAAAGCTAGGATAACAAATACCGGCTGTAAGTAAGGCAGATCATGCTGAACCTGTGAGATCAAAAGCAACAACTTTGAGAGCCAATAAATCAGCATTGTGATGAGTGACTATTAATCTGAAAAAATGAATGTTTATCTCAAATACGATTAGACACACTCTGGTCAGATCTGTTGTTATCTCAATCCTTCAAGCCCCACGCTGGGTACCAAAAAGAACTGTCATAGTTTAAGCTCAGTCATAAATCAGAAAACCACGTAGCCCACTAGCTCACTCCCGCCCTTCCTCCCCCCCACTCCTGGAGGGATGGGGAGGAGAATCGAAAGAATACAACTCCCACAGGTTGAGATAAGAACAGTCCAGTAACTAAGGTATAACACAAACCACTGCTGCTACCACCAATAATAATAATGATAAGGGAAATAACAAAGGAAGAGAATACAATCGCTCACCACCTGCCATCCAAGCAGTGAACTAGCCCTTCTAGGTAACTCCCAGTTTACATCCTGGGCATGACATGCTGTGGTATGGAATTCCTCTTTGGCTAGCCTGGATCAGGTGTCCCGTCTCTGTTTCCTCATGGCTTCCCCTCCTCCCTGGCAGAGCATGAGGCTCAGAAAGTCCTTGGTCAGACAAAACATCACTAAGCAGGAACTAAAAACATCGATGTCATCAGCACTGTTTCCCAGCCGAAAGTCATAAACACAGCGCTGCAGCAGCTATTAAGAGGGAGAAAAAGTGACTGCTGCTGCTGAACCCAGGACACATAGACACTTGAATTTATTATCACGGTGGTACAAATAAATTTTATCAGCCTAAGAAGGCAATTTTTAGTTCACATGAAAAGAATGTCAAGGAGAAGCATTTGTCAAGAAAATAACACTGCATCATTGTGGCACAGAAAATATGGTTTAAATTAGTAAGAAAATATGATGTATCTCTTAAACCACTGATATGTAGTTTAACTTAATTGCAGTCACTTCTTAAATGTTTGAGATTACTTCTCATTTATACTAAACTGGTTCAAATGAGAAGTAGCCGAACAGACACTACTTTTTGCAATTAACTTAAAAAGATGGTTGAATTAGTACTGATAGATGGTCAGATTACTTCAGCATAATAAAGGTCCATTAGCTTAAATTAAAAGCATGGCTTTTTGCTTTTAATGGAACTAAAATATCAAGGGAAGGAAGTCAAAATTCAAATCTACCTGAATGCACCTTTTGATACTTAGAGAAACGCAAAGTTTGACATAGTTAATGTGTGAACATACTGATGTGAAGAAGTTAATACTGTGTTAATACTGTACAGAAATAGAAATTCTATTCAGAAAAGTAATTCTATTTAGAAAAGTATCTCTCAGCCCTGGAAAGTGTGTTGTTGAAGCACAGTATTAACTTCTTCACATTAGTATCTTCACATATTAACTATGGCAAGCTTTGCATTTCTCTTACTGTACCAATAAGTCCACGGCTATATGTATCTTGCAGAATTTTCATTGATTTGGCAGCATAGGGCAGATTATTTCCATATTTAGTATATTTCCTTGTTTTCACTCCATAGCAGCTATCATTTATAGCTTCTCAGATATGTATAACTAGAACAACCCTCCAGAATAACAAAATCCATAGACTATCATTGACTAAATGGGTATTTATGAAAAATGTCTGACAATCACTTTTTTATTTTCTAACACTGACCAGAGATTTTAAAAATACATACTGAATTTCCAGAACATGGCCGTAATTTCTGACTGGCCCATCCTCTAAGGAAGATTATAATGACTGCTGAAGTTGTAGCTTTTTCTAAAAAACAAACAAATAAACCCCCCCAAACTAAAAGAGAACAGATGCATGAGAATGTCTGCAGCCAGTGGAAAACAAATTTTTAAACCTCAGATGATCTAAAAGAAAACTATTAGCCAATTTATTAGAAGCAGACAGTTGTTGCTACTAGCAACAGATGAAATAGACTTCCTTCCATAATAACTATAATTTATAACAGAGTTGTCATAAACAAGTAGACACTCTAAGAGAAAATGGTGGGTTATGTACAATGCATGCTAAAACCAAAATCACCAAAATAATTTCTAAACAGTATTTCAGGAGAAGATGAATTTTAAACACATATACTTGACAAACTTTACCTTAAAGATCAGTTTTCTACATACTTCAACAACTTAGGTTCAAGCAATTCTCAGGTTAAATCTTTGTCACTGCACCTTATATTCCAACCTACTGCAATAACATTCCACCCTGACATCATCCTTTACCCACAGAGAACTAATGCCCCCTCCCCACTAATGCATCACCACCATTTGATTCCTTGCATCCTTATTGAATTTTCTAGGTGATTTATGTAAGAATTCTTGTCGATATGGTGTCTAAAACAGGGCAAAACAAGTCATAGGTACAAGGCTGATTTAGTAAGAACCTGTCCCATCATTATTCAACTTAAGACAGACATGTCATTTCCTATGGAGAAAGACTTCATAGTAATTTTTTTCCACCTCTTTGAAGTATGATTTAATAGAGTGAGGGCCTACACTCTGAAGACCAGAAAATCCCTGTTTTCCCACATTTGCCTCTGGGAATTGCTAGGTGAGCAATTTACATTTGTAATGACTCATAACAATTTTCATAAAAATTAGTCTAAAGAAAAAGAAACCCACAAACATATCTTGCCTATAATGTGTACAAGTATATAACAGATACTACAATTAGAAAGAGTTAAATGGGAAGAGAAGTGTGTTCATGAAAGAAGCAAACAGGGAGAAAGAAAAAACATCAGAAAAAACAGCAGAAGTGTTGAATGAACAGCTTTCATTGAAACCCAAGAACAAAATAGCAATGAAACATCAAAGAATATATTACTTGCATGAAGACCTGAAATGGTCACACTAGTAACTCATCAGCAGAAAAGCCTACACTTTATTAACAGGAAGTCAATCATGTATTGCTTTTCCTGTTACCTCTAGGTACTTAAAAAGAAGAAAGACAAACAATGAACACTGACTTCTTAAAATGCATTGATACTAAAGTAAACAAGATTTTGATGCAAAAAGGTAAGACTCTAAAAACTTTTACATTTTGGTGAGCATTTTCCCTTCTTGTAAGTTCACACACAGACTTTTATTATACCAATCTCCTAAAAATCAAAATTGGCTTATGACATCTTGCTCACTTCTTATTTTCTGTTGGTCTGGAATTGGCAGATGCAGAATGAAATTAACCAAGAGAACTTTCCAGATGAGCAAGTTCCATGCAAAAATATAAGTGATCACATAGCCCTGAAGAAAAAAATGAAATAAAGTAATAAAAAAAGTCCTTTTGTTCCTTTCAGCTACAAACTGATACACTAAGCAAATAATTATGAGATTGTAATGGTTTAAACCTGAATGGGGAGAAGAGGTGAGCGAGCAGCTGCGTAGCACTCAGTTACTGGCTGGGTTTACACGACGACAGAGATTATACTCTTTATATAACACTATGCACTTAAATGTTTATACCAAAACAATTGTGAAGTTGTTATAGGGAACAGAATTCTAATTACCATATTAGAAAAAAGTTGGATATATTCTGGAAAGGAAACAGCATGATTAGAAACAAAATAAGTCTATACTGTGAAACCACTACTGTGCTATTTCATCTTCCTGTGTGTGTATTGGGCTTAACAAATGGCTCCATTTATACTTCCACTTCTTCTTAATAGGATTACTTTAACTACAGAGTGGTGGTGCAGTGCAATCTTTCTAACTCAAATTGTTCTGTAATACAATCTCCTCTTATTTGCATTATATCATTTACTGCATCGACCAAAGAGGAAAGAGCCGTTTTATTAATTTTCAGCACTGAAGGTTCAAAAGTTCATTTCTAATTTTAACATGATTGAATTTTCATGTTCTGCTTATCAGAGACTTAAGGTTGTACAAAGGACAGGAAAAGAGTACTGGAAATACACGTTAATCATGATAGATGTATGACATATGCTTTCTTTTGTCCCTGTAATGCAAAAGATATGTCCTTAACTAGAAAAAAAATATTTTAAGTTTCCTTTAAGTATAACCTGTTTAGGAGGTAATGTGCATTGAAAAGTGCAGTGGTACAAGTTTCAAATAAGTGAAAGAATCCATACTCTTTTCCTACAACCTCAAAATACACAGCAAGAGATTTAAAAAATCTAGAATTTCTAAATTTTGCTAATCCCTGGTTCAAGACAAAAAATTACCTATCAGAGGTTACCCTTTTTAGGTTAGCTAATTCACCTGGCCATAAAGAACAATTCTACGATGTACAGGAGAGCTGATGCACAGGCTATCTGCTTCATTGGGTGACTATACAAAGTGTGATTTCTTTCAGATCGAGTAATGGGAGATTAGAAGTAATTTTCTGCTTCAGCATATCATAAGGGTTTTGCATGCAGAGGCATAGCAAAGAATGGAACTGAATGGGGTAGGAGGAGAAACACAGGTGAGCTCCAAGCATAGCAACCCATTAACCTTGTAAGTGAGGCACTCCTCCAAACTACTTAAAAATTTGCTGATGTGTACATATAAATCAGTTAGAAAGAAAACCAGAAGAATACACCAGCCAGGGATATTTACCTTTATGTAAATTATCTGTTTACTATAGAAAGATACAGTGAAACTATATATTTATTATTGCCATGCAGATCTGTTTATTCATACTCTCATCCTCAAAGTGTTCTGCTGTCATGTGGGCACTTGCTACAGCTGTAAAAAGTCTCGCCATCACAGGGGGCACTTCATCTTGCTTCTTCTAGTCTAACAGCTGCTCATTGAGTTTTCCTTCTCCCTCTGACATCCTGTTCCCCAGACCCACTGAATATTTCTGTTATTTCAGCTATACTACATTAGCTCAGGCCACCCTTTGAGTGGGTGAACACTCACACTGTGTGGACATGCACAAGCTACTCAGAGAAATTAAATTGTCAATTATGTGGTAAAAATACGTTGAATAATTCCCCCTGAAACACCATCATGACAGTGCAACAAAGATGTGAAAAAAAAAAAAAAAAGAAGTCGGTGGGGAATAAAACAGACCTGCTTGGTCTCCTTATGTACATATGTTTTAAATCCTATGCAGACTTGAGAGAAAAAAAGGGTTGGAATAAGGAGTAACAATGAGGATGGTAAGTTACATACTGTTGTCTTTAAATCTATGCTCAACTGATTTCTTGCACAGGCTTTTCTGTATTTTTCTATCATATACTTTGTGCGGGCAGTTTTTTCTAAACACAGACAAATTGTAAAACTTCTACAACCATCACCTGCCATTCATGATAGGCAGAACATCTTTAGCTGCTCATTCAGCCTCATGATTACTTTTTAATTGGTTTCCTCCTTGCTGCTCCACTGTCAAAATATTCTAATAGCTCCTTAACTGCTGTTTAATAACCAACAGCAACTTCACATATTTTAAAGAACAGAGAAAGATTATCTATTGTTTTGCTTCCTTAAAGATTTACCACAGTGAATAATAATTACTAAAGGTAATGGATATCATCAGAAGAAGTTGGCTGCATTTCTCCAGTCCCTCCCACTCCTGAGATCATCATAAAATAATCTTCAATTGTACTGCAAAAATAGGAGCAGTGATCTGTTATATCTTTCAAAAGACAAATGCACACTCTTGCTATGAAAAGTCACACCACAACAGCAAGTCAATCAACATAGTCTCACAACTATTTCAAAGAAAATAGTAAATCATCACAATAGCCTTAGCAATTTCACATTCACTTTAAAAGCACCTGATAGCCTTTTTTTTAATTTGGATTCTCTCAGAATGCCATTATAGAATGTCATAACTGATTTTCTTGCAGAACTAAAGCAACAGCTCCATCCTTGTGTTCAAAAAAAATGAAGCCATTTAAGAACAGGAGAAAAAATGTCTGTGTCACACATCAAAAATAATGGGAGCACAGAGCATCCTTTATGTAACATTTACTCTAAGCAGATACATTGCCTCATCTGCAAATTTCCAAATATAAACCCTAGTCTTTACCCTTTCAGCAACAGGAATTACTTCACATTTCAACTAAATGTCTGAAAAAGACTCTCAAGAACTGAGTTTCTTTAAGAAAGGTGACAAGGATCATAGGCTGAGCCAGTGAGACATCATACAACTCTGAGAAACTTCCAATGTAAAATCATGTTAACAAAGTCAACTGGAGATGTTGACTAAGCAAAAACGTTCTTACTGCTTTGTTCTTACTGTTAGCAACAGAACACGTTTATAGTAGCACAGATCGTTTTGAATCCAATAAAAAAAAAAAAGAAAATGACATTACAAAATACCCAAAGAAACATCACATATGTTGCATGCTCCAAGAAATGTCACCCCATATAATTGCTATGCAATTATAGATAACTATATCTCATGTTCTTTCCACACCTCATTTGCAGTGCCACTGAAGAAATCAGGAAAAGCTCAATAAAATACGCTTTCTGAGAATCAGGGAACAGTCACAGCAGGCATCTCAGGAATAAATTTGCTTTGGTAAAGTTTTACTTTAATTTGTCATAGCAGTGCCAACAGGTAAAAAAACCCCAATCTTTCTTATTAAGTTATGAACTTAATTAAAAATTTCAAAAAAATCTTTCATACTGACTCATGAACTTTGTAGACACTGTTGCAACATCAGGAAACTTTATTCTGAATAGAACCACTGCACCACTGGTTCTATTTATTCACAGGATAGTACTCATACTGTACATGCATGTAATAGAATTTATTTTTCAAACTCCATCTCAAAAATTATGTTTTCTTTATAAGTAGGAGCCATTAAGAGATTTTCAGATGATGAATCTTTCAATGAACTTGTTAGGACAAGCACTCATTCTTCGTATTCTTTCTTAGAATATCTTTGACTTAGAACTTCTTTGCTTGTTGCTCCTGAGCAATTCAAAAAAAGTTATAAGCAGAGCAGGCCCAAGCTTTGAAGAAGCATTTTAAAATACAGAAAGAAACATAAGAACATTCCTCTTTAGATGTGACAGTGCTTTTCAAAAGCACAAATATATAGTATGAACAGTATGAACTTTCAAGTAAACACAGATTGTAGTTTTAACAGAAGCATGAAATCACAGAATAGTTTGGGTTGGAAGGAACCTTTGAAGGTCATCTAGTCCAAGCCTTCTACCATGGACAGAGACTACAATGAATGTTGATATGCCTGTTTATAGTCAGAAAACAAATTGTTATTTAGCAAGGAAAGTTCAGACTGAAACACTCAATGTAATCTAAATCATCACCATCTTTATGTGGCGGTATATAGTCTTCAAATGGCAGGGCATATTGCACTCATATTACACTGTGAAGATAACATCATCCACCCATCAATTGCAATCTCACTGTACCACAGATGATTATTTTTGTGAGGGTAGCATCATTGACATGAAGTAATATTCCTCAGAAAACTCAAGTTAATAAATCTCTGGTTTCTTTCCCTCCTTGTTCCTTTGAAAAATAAGGGGCTTAGCAAGGTTTCTTCATCCCAGAAAGTATTTTGCAGTCTGCTGCTAAATTTGGTTATATTGTCTTTACTGATCTAGTAAAGGTGAGCTTTAGTCAGCTAGTCCTGACATTCAGTATAGAGTACCTAATGAAATGGATAGAATTTAAAATATAGTCTATGTCACAATTAATCATCATGAAGAACGGCGACAGCTAATCTCAGCATCCACAAGTGCATAGAAACCATAGTAATATTTCCATAGAGATTACTGCAGGACGCATCTGAAGCAATGCAAGACTCCTGTGCTTGTGTAAGGACAAAACTCAATTGTTCTTACACATTTTACTTTCTAGCTATGTCTGCTTTATTTTTCAGATTTTACAACGAATTTCAAGTATCTTTCTCCTGCTGTATGTTAATTTTTCTTTTTTTTTCTTTTCCTAGCAAGCTTCAATCCTTTTTCTGTTCTAATTCTATCCTGCTGCATTCCCTTTCTTTTTTCATTTTATTTCATTGTTCTACTACCTTGAGTATCTCCTGACTATATCTACATCTACATTCCCCCACTGACTTTCATCAAAAGCATAGTTGCAAACCCTGTCTAACATTTGCTTTTATTACTTCAGTTAAACTGTTTTGCTCCTTGACAGCATGTCTTAGACTCATCTATTTGGAAAAATGCTACAAGAAGGGCCACAGGCCTATTAATTTCCCTAGTGCTAAAATAAATTACCAGTCAGAAACAAGCTGGGTTCAAAGTATTACTTCCAGGTGCATATCCTAGGTGTGTATTTAAGCTTAGGCAGTAAGGCACCAATTGGTGTCTAAGTATCCTGTGAATTTGGCCATACGCCTTTTATATAAGAATACAATTCAGCATAGTGATGCCAGTTATTTATATGCTGCCAAAACTAATAAAAGAAAAAATATTAACAAAATAGCATTGTCACTGAATGCTTAACAATTTATAAGGGTTAAAGATATTGCTAAACAAGTTGCTCATACAGTCGATCTCTTTTCAGGCCTCAGGATGAGACTACCATAGAAATAATGAAAATTCTATCCTTCACAAACAGCATGTCTATTTTCTTCTTCTTTTTCCGATGTATTTTCTACAACAGATGCAAGATATCTTTCTTAATTATTTATCACTTTTAAGAGGTACTGTACTTTTTTATGGGGGGGAAAAGGATGAATTCTATATTACACTATTAGCAATAGTACTAATTCTCAATGATGAAATCTATGTAATACTTCCAGATGAAAGATTCAAGCGGAAATGAATAATCAAACATAGATACATATAGCTATATCTTCAGTTAATGCTGATATTCATAACTGCTCTTTTCCTGTATTTTGTGTCAAAGAGCCTTGTTTGAAGTCTTGAACAATCAGTGGTATTCCAGCTTGTATTTATCTGCCCACGTGCCTGAAAGGATGCTAATATATTTGATTGAATTCAATGTATGATATGACTGGCAAGTCCATAAGCCTCCTGTATCTTTTTTCTCATGTACCACTCAATATTCTTCTCCTAACATCCTTATTAAACACACTTCCTACCATCCTATATTCTGGGACATGTTGGACTGGGTGCAGAAAAGAGTCCTTCTACAAGACTCAGCTTGGATATAACACACCTCATGATACAATGCTTTGTGTCAGTAAAGGAACAGAAATGCCTTAGGTACCTGAACTGAGCTAAGCTTTAAATGTCTTCTTTACATTTACACTGCCAAATTGCTGTGAGATTCCTTTGTGGCAACAGCACCAAATTCACATAGGATCTCTTAACGCAGGGGTATAAAAGCCAGAGAGACAACAGTTGTGAACATGGATTGGGGGACAAGCAAAAAGGCTTCAGATCATTACATCTCCAAATTAGCAAATTAATAACTAACCATGCAATAAAACAAGCACAACAGCTTTACACTGCTCTCTGGATTTGCCTGATGTCCTTGATTTCTTTCCTCAGCAACTCCATTTATACAACCTGTAGATCTATCTGCACAACTTCTTTATCTCACCTGTAGTTTGTCTCATGAGACATATACGTATGTATACCTACTAAGCAACAATCAGATTAGATACACCTTAGACAACAATACATGCAATACTGGAGGCAAATGACAGTCTTTTATGTAGTATTCTTAACCCAACAGATTAATAGCTGCTATTTAATTCTCTTTTTTTTCGGCCGTATGGTACACTACACTTCTGTAATTGTACCTGTAAAGCAATGAGTTAGTGAAGCTCTCCACATTTTTTTGACTTTAAGTATTTACTTGGTAGACATTATGCCTCCAGCCACAGCTTCTAAAATCTTATTTGGGAAATTATAACAATTAAATTTGAATAGAAATTTCAGCATAAATTTTCAGAACTGGAGCTTCAGTTATGATTCCAACTACCAAGAGTCTACCAGCTGAGAAAAGCTTACCGTAATTTTGTTCTAAAATATGCCGACAATTACTAGGAAACATTAGGCCAAATTATGCATAAACCTGAGTTTAATGTAATATTTTAATATTACTTTAATGTAATGTTTTAATAATACATCAGTGGAAATTGCTGAAAAGTCAGAAAACCATACGACCTAATACAAAGAAGTAAAAATTTGTATGGCAGTAACCATGGAAGAGGTTGAGACTAAACATATATTCACTATTTAAAATGTGAAAGGGCCGAAATGCATTCAGATGCTTCAAAATCAGCTTAGGATTCAAACCCAGACAATTTGGTGCAGACAGCACTTTTCATGTTTATCAAATGTGTATAGACATGCACACACAGATACTCATATTTGTCTTTCATTTTTTTAACCTGAAGGTACTTTCAAGAAGGGGAAAATGGATGACCTGGGGAACTACAGACCAGTCAGTCTCATTTCTGTGCCTGACAAAATCCTGGAGCAGATTCTCCTGGAAGACATGCTAAGGCACATGAGAAACAACAAGGTGCTTGGTGACAGCCAGCATGGCTTCACTAAGGGGAAATCCTGCCTGACCGATTTTGTGGCCTTTTATGATGGGGCTACGGAACTGATGGGCAGGGATAGAGCAGTTGATGTCATCTACCTGGACTTGGGCAAAGCGTTCGGCACTGTTACAAGACATTCTTTTCTCTGAATTGGAGAGACACCAATTTGATAGGTGGACCACTCAGTGGATAAAGAACTGGCTGGCTGGCCACACACAAAGAGTTGTGGTCAATGGCTCAATGTCCAGCTGGAGACCAGTAACGAGTGTTGTCCCTCAGGGATCTGTGTTGGGACCGGCCTTGCTCAGCATCTTTGTTGGTGACACGGACAGTGGGATTGAGTACATCCTCACTTATTTTGCCAATGACACCAAGCTGTGTGGTTCGGTTGATACGCAGGAGGGAAGGAATGCCGTCCAGAGGGACTTTGACAGGCTTGTGAGGTGGGCTGATGTCAACCTTATGAAGTTTAACCATGCCAAGTGCAAGGTCCTACACCTGGGTCAGAGCAATCCCAGGCAAAGGTACAGGTTGGGCAGAGAAGAGACTCAGAGCAGCCCTGCAGAGAAGGACTTGGGGGTGTTGGTCGATGAGAAAATGAACATGAGCCGACTTCAGTATGTGCTTGCAGCCCAGAAAGCCAACCATATCCTGGGCTATATCAAAAGAAGCGTGACCAGCACGTAGAAGGAGGTGATCCTGTCCCTCTACTCCGCTCTCTTCAGACCTCACTTGGAGTACTGCGCACAGTTCTGGTGTTCTCAACATAAAAAGGACATGGAACTGCTGGAACAAGTCCAGAGGAGGACCACGAGGATGATCAGGGGACTGGAGCACCTCCCGTATGAAGACAGGCTGAGAAAGTTGGGGCTATTCAGCCTGCAGAAGAGAAGGCTGTGTGGAGACCTCATAGCAGCCTTCCAGTATCTGAAGGGGGGCTATAGGGATGCTGGGGAGGAACTATTCATTAGGGACTGTAGTGACAGGTGTCATGGTTTAAGCCAAGCTGTAAGTCAGCCACGCAGTCTCTCACTCACTCCCTCCTCTTCCTCCCACAGCTCCTGGAGGGATGGGGAGGAGAATCGAAAGAATACAACTCCCACAGACTGAGATAAGAGCAGTCCAGTAACTAAGGTATAACACAAATCACTACTGCTACCACCAATATTAACAATGACAAGAAAAATAACAAGGAAAGAGAAGACAACCGCTCACCACCCGCCGTTGACCGACACCCCAGCCCGACCGAGCAGTGATCTAGCCTTTCTGGATAACTCCCAGTTTACATCACGGGCATGATGTGCTGTGGTATGAAATACCTCTTTGGCTAGTTTGGATCAGGTGTCCTGTCTCTGCTTCCTCCCGGCTTCCCCTCCTCCCAGGCCAGAGCATGAGGCTCAAAAAGTCCTTGGTCAGGCTAAACATTCTAAGCAGTAGCTAAAAACATCAGTGTTATCAGCAATGTTCCCATGCTGAAAGTCAAAAACACAGTGCTGCACTAGCTACTAAGAAGGAGAAAAATGACTGCAACTGCTGAACCTAGAACAACAGTACAAGGTGTAATGGGTTAAAACTTAAACAGGGGAAGTTTGGATTGGATATAAGGAAGAAATTCTTTACTGTGAGGGTGGTGAGGCACTGGTATGGGTTGCCCAGGGAAGTTGTGAACGCTCCATCCATCCCTGGCGGTGTTCCAAGGCCAGGTTGGACAGAGCCTTGGGTGACATGGTCTAGTGTGAGGTGTCCCTGCCCATGGCAGAGGGGGTGGAACTAGATGATCTTAAGGTCCTTTCCAACCCTAACTATTCTATGATTTCATTGCCCAAGAAACCTGCAAAATCACATACACAAATAACAGACTGTTGGGCAAAGGGAATAATTTAACTCTAATCTCCTGTCAAATGCCTACCCATCTATCATGGATAGGTGGAATACAAAATTAATTAAAAAGACAGCAGCTTTGAGAATTATTGTAACTTCTTCTATCTCATAAGTGTGCTTTCGATCAGAATAAAATCTCACTGTAGAGAGAATACATATCTAAAAATTGTTTTTAAAAAAATCACATAAAAGACCTTTCCTATATGATATTTATTCGTATTTTTATTTTAAGATTTACAATCAAGTTATTTTTTTCTTCAAAGAGCTCTTTAAACACATAGCTTGATTCAATAAATTTTGGGGCAAGCTAAAGTTTAGTTTGACTAAATAAGTTTAAAGCTCAGAGGCATATTTTGATATAATTTTATCTCCAGAAACTTTCACTATAATTATTATTTTAGTAAGTAGGACAGTGTTTTCAGTGAAGTGTTCCTAAGGGGGATTTTTTCATTTAGTCAGCATGTCTGGTTTCCTTGCCTTAATCACTTTTAAAGGCAGACAAATCAGTTTAAAATAAATGGCTGAAAATGTAAATGGGATATTAAAATCTTCAAAATGTCTTTAAGACTTTATTAGTGCTTTGAATAATGCATTTATATTAAATACCTTGAATAAATAAAAACAATCTCCTTAGTCTAGAATTTCTTCATTTTGTTTTAATCATAACCTCCAAATTAAATGAGGCTGATGACACAGCACTCTCTTCAAATCTGGCTGTCATCTTCTCTTAAACTTGGGTACCCATTAATTAATTTCAAATTTTTTTGGCAAAGATCTAGAACTCTCAGAGGCATGATATGCTAAAATAACCTTGTACAACCCACAGCTAAGGGTCAATTTTGTTTGCAATTACTTATGATAATACATGTTCTAATTTCTTTTCTAAAAAGACATGAACACAGGTACTTAAAACTATTCTTGCATTTGGAAAAATAAACAGTTTTTACTGTTTAATAGTTCCATAAACACAATATAGTATGAAGATCAAATTAATTTTATTTCCACTAAAGACATAACTGCTTTATTTCTACAGGAAATGTGAGTACTCTTTACTTCAGCAGTTCCAGTCTTTAAAAAAAAAAAAAAAAAATTCTCGATCTTTATTTATAAAACAAAAAGCTGAGTTTTATAAATAGTAATTTTCAGCAGTTTAACTAGCATAAATTTGACTTATAGATGCAATAGTTTGATACAATGTAACTGAAATCCATGCAACTTCCCTTTTTGCACTTACTAGCTCTTACTGCTCATGTAGCCTTTATTTAGACGATGAAATTGCCACTGAGCACTAAATTGCAGGAACTTTTATGGTCATTTTAAAATGTATCACAGAAACCCTTTAATATCAGACCTTTATCTTCACTGGCGTTTCCTTTTGTTTTATTCTCTTTTTATCTCTTTTTTCTATTGCTGTTGAAATTCTAATATGATAAAGAGAGCTGAAAAGATGATTCACCTCATTCATACTGGTAAATGTTTACAGTATATAAACTAGAAGATTGGATTTGAACTTAGTACCTTATTTCTTCAATAGAAGGAGGATATATGTGTACCTCTCTGTTAATGCTGGATATTCTTTTATCCAGGCACTGCTAGTCTAAATTTCATCCAAAATTAAGCATGGTTGGATATTAAAAATTATCTTAATTCAGACCAAGTGTTTCTGGAAATGTCTTCTCTCTATTTTATAGTCAGTTAGTTGTTCTGAAGGGCATTTGCAGTTGCACAAGTGTAAGTAAGGTTGTTGCATGGTTTTCTTTGAAGTTAAAAATACTAAACAATTAACAGGCTAAATCTTTTCATCTGTCTTGTCTTTTTTTTTAATCTTCTAATGACTAGTTGACAATTTTTTTCTAGGTTGGGGTTCAGAGAGACACAAACACTGCAGAGCAAATCTTCTGTCACATTTGCTGTGACTTTATTTTTTAAGTAAGTACATAAAGTGAAAGTCTGTGGTATGAGTAGGGCAGACATTATGTTCAGACGTGCTCAAATTTATTCCATCTGACAAATATCTGGATTTGGGTATTTCTTAAAGAGAATTCATCTCCAGAAGATTTTTTAGGTTGAAGTGTTGTGAGGTGTTGTTTTGGGGGGGAGGGAGGGGCGTGGGTAAGGGAGAGAGAAAACAAAATGCATAGCCTTAAAAGACATTTTTAATTCTTCCATGAAAATAGTAAGAAGAGGCCCATGATAGCACAAACCTACACTATTTCTGGAAGAGTTTGTAATTGATGTAAAAATAATGTTTGAAAAGGAAGACGAAATTGTCATTTTAAATCCTTCAGAATGATTGATACACACTACCCAAAAGACAACGCTTGAGGCTATACTGAAGTTAAGTAAAATAGAAGAATGCAAGTTATCTGGGGAATAAAAAAAAGAATACCAAAGGATGCAATTCAGAAAAGAAATAAAAAATAGTTGAAGTAAAAGCTAAAAAAGTAAAAAAGCGATTGAAGTCTCTCTTTCAATTATCCTCATTTATTCTTCCATTACCTTATTTTAGTTCAATACTTTCTCTTAGCATCTTTTTCTTCAAAATTAGAGCAGCTTTATAAAAATTAAGAATATAGAGACTTGACAGAAAAAGCAATGTCCTTCAGCATCCAATAATGACAACTTTTTCTACTGTTTTGCTGGGTTTAAAATCATAGAATCATAGAATGTTTGGAGCTGGAAAGGACCTAAAGATTATCCAGGCCCAGCCCCCCCCACCATGGAGAGGGACACCTCACACTAGACAATGTCACCCAAGGCTCTGTCCAACTTGGCCTTCAACACTGCCAGGGATGGAGAAATTTACCATCTCTCTCGGCAACCCGTTCCAGTACCTCACCACCCTCACAGTAAAGAACTTCTTCCTCCTATCTAACCTGAACTTTCCCTGTTTAAGTTTAAACCCATTACCTGTTGTCCTCCCTCTCTATACTCCCTGATGAAGAGTCCCTCTTCAGCATCCTTGTAGGCTCTGTTCAGATACCGGAAGGCTGCTGTGAGGTCTCCGTGCAGCCTTCTCTTCTACAGGCTGAACAGCCCCAACTTTCTCAGCCTGTCTTCATATGAGAGGTTCTCCAGCCTCCTGATCATCCTCATGGCCCTGCTCTGGACTTGTTCCAACAGCTCCATGTCCTTTTTATGCTGGGGACGTCAGAACTGCACACAATACTCCAAGTGGGGTTTCATGTGAGCAGAATAGAGAGGCAAGATCACCTCCTTTGATCTGCTGGCCATGCTCCTTTTGATGCAGCACAGTATACAGCTTAAGTCAATATTGCTTTAAACTACTTTCTAATGTATCCCATTTACACTGATAAGAGTTAGATGTAACCATGTGAGGGTCAGTGTACTCAGAACAGTATAAGACTAATTGAGGGAGCAAAATCTAGTCTGGCGATCCAACGATGAGAGGCAATGGCACTTTCATGTTACTACAATAGTTATAATTTTGCTTGACACGGCTCTGAATTTCATTATTTAACTGAAATATCAATTTTATTCTACTGTTTAAGAAATGGATGTATTCTGTCCTCAACACATGATCTGAAAGGCCTCTGAGAATGTTCTCTCCAAAATTTCTGACAGTAACTGATGACTTTTCCAAACAGACTGGTGGTCCCAGTTCTTGTTGGATGGATTGTTCATAGCACTAGAACCCAAAAAGAAAACCTCACACAGTTCCAATGTGTTTTTGAAATGTGTTTTTTAGAAAGAACATGCTGGCCCAGATGATCTCTGCCTTCAAAGACTGTTTTTCTAGATGTCGAGAGTTAGTGAGTGGAGACAACAGCTTTTTTACAGAAAGAATCTAAAGCTTTAGAGGTCAGGGCTTTTTACAAACTCAAAAAGCAGTGGATTTAAAGAAACACTGCTTTTATTCACAACTACCATTGTGATTTTTTTCAGATGTTAGGAACCTGATTTTTAGCATGACCCTTACTGGTCAGAGGCTTCACTCAAGTGAGTCAAATGGCAAATGTGGCTGGGCTGTTTGCTGCAAACAACACATTTATGAAGTTTTAGTTTTCTGAGCAAGTTTTTCAGAGAAAACACGCAAGACCTACTAGATATCTTTGTTCACCATGCTTTCCAGAAGAAAATAAAATAAATTAAAAAAGAAAAAAGAATGTGTGACCTTCAAGTAATCACTTTTAGTAGGAATGACATAAGGTTTTAATAAGCTAATTATGTGGACAAGCAAGAAATTTCATTTTGAACTTTAAACTATTAAACAGATGCAGAAATCTATGCTGACATTTACTGTTATTTATTTTGATCTTTCTCAATCTAAATTTAGAATAGGCTTTTAATTTAAACTTAAAAATGCAAGTTTTGCCCAAATATTTACAGAAAAATATTCAAATGAGTATTCATATGTAAACATCAAGCATGAAGTATGTTTGTATCTAGATAAGGCATTTGTTTAAATTAACTAAAAAAGCACATGAAATCACTGTCAATTCTAATGGCCCCCAGTTTGGCAAGATACTAAATTTAAACACTATTAGAGTACATTAGATGATCCAAGACTGACAAATTTCATGATTATTCATGAGAAGCAATTCAGTAGTTGTTAATTGCTATCAAGAGATATAGAGACCATGCCTCTCAAGTGGGCAAGCTCTCCTGGGGAGAAATATTGCTACCATAAGGCCTTTTCTGCACACACACTGATTAAATGAACCAATTAATTAAGTGCTCACATGTGAGTTATTACCATGTGCCGAGAGTTAGGGAGAGCATTCAGCAGCAGCAAACTGAGAAAACAACTGCAAGTCAGGAAAAGAGCCATGGCAGGTGTCAGATCCTTCCACCATGGGGAGAGCTAATTTCCTCCATCATATCCTTTTGCTCTGCTGACCAAAGGCAAAACTAATGAGCCTGCTACTCTCTGTATTACATACAAATAAGTAGCAAATAAGTACTCCTCTTTGAGTGGTTTTATGGGAATAATCATCATGTCATTGGTAATTACTTAGTTACCAAGTCAGAAGTAAACTCCTGAAGCCAACATAGAACATCTATGCATTTCTGAAAAACTATTATTCTGCCTTAACCCAATATATTTTGCTCCAAACAGCTTTTTTCCCCAACAGTAACAGCTTCTGAAAAAAATTAATCCTCAATCTTTCCAAAGTCTATTTACATGCCAAAACTGCTCTCTGAAGCATTTCTCTTTAAATCTATCTCCCAGCTTCTCCTTCTTCCAGTAACATTTTTTCATCCATCATAGACTCATACTAATGGCCATTTATGAATATGAAAGAATTAATTTGCCCAAATTCTTAGTCAGTGAAGACTATATAGGTGTTTGGACCAAATCTTTTATTAATGTAATTTTCCACACTTACATTAGGAATAAAAAAGAAACGCCACAGACCCTTCTAAAAAGGTTTTTTATTTTTCTGTTATAGTGCTTGGTACCACAGATAGCCAGGTCCCAAAGCATCTAAGATCAATAAAGCTTCACTTCATCTAGGTTGTCTACATAATTTTGTTTTCTTGTTTGTTTTAAAAGGCTTAAACAGATTGTCACGACTCTGATAGCTGTCAATCAATCTGATCCACAGACCACTAATATGCATTTGTTTTCCAGCAAAACACATTGACTTAATGTCTAGTACTGACATTTACCTCCCTAAAGTGCTTACATGGAACAAATCATATCACCTCTCAGATTTTAGTTTGAGAGTTGAAGGCCAAGATACTTTACTACTACACTTCTGCACCTATTAATAATTAAATCCATCCATTTTGAAAAAAAGTTGCCCAAATTGATACTTAATATTACAAGTAAGGCCTCTATACCAGTTTGTAGATTTCCTAATGCACTCCTAGGTCGTATTGTATTGGAAACTTACAGCCATCCTGTGACTGACTGCTGCACCTTAGCTGATCAACTCCTATCTTACTGCAGAAATGCTTGTTATTAGTCTTCTGGTGATTAACCTTCAGTGCTGTGCTATTGAATTTCATCCCACTTCTATTACTTGAGTCTTCAGGGTCATCAAATATACCCCTTGGCTATTTCACTCGCCTGATGATTCCAGTCAAAAACCTCCATCATATTGTTCTCTTATCCCTATTTCTGTGACTTCTTACTTCCTGTCCAGCAGTTCCTGACTGTCGTGGTTTAAGCTTAGTCGCAAATTAGAAAACCATGTAGCCTGCTTGTTCCCCACCCCCCAACCTGTTCTCTCCTGCCCACCCCACCCCTGAAGGGATGGGGAGGAGAATGGAAAGAATGTAACTCCCATGGGTTGAGATAAGAACAGTCCAGTAGCTAAGGTATAACACAAATCACTACTGCTACCACCAATAATAATAATGATAAGGGAAATAACAAGGGAAGAGAATACA
>WYDI02037354.1:0-13441 GCA_009867235.2 Psittacus erithacus | reverse complement strand
GGCAAGGTGGACAGCTGCTCAATTTCCTCTGTCTCCAGAGCAGCAATACCAAAAGCCCATCGGTACCCTTTTGGGTCATTGAAGTACCCTCTCCTGAGGTAATCTATGCTGAGGATGTAGGGAGCCTCTGGACCAGTCACAATGGGGTGTTTTTGCCATTTCCTCCCAGTCAGGCTGATTTCAGACTCCAGTACAGTCAACTCTTGGGATCCTCCTGTCACTCTACAAATACAGTTGGGTTCCATCCCTTGACAGCTTGACGGCATCAGGGTATACTGTGCACCGGTATCTGTTAGAGCCTTATACTTCTGTGGGACTGATGTGCCAGGCCATCTGATTCACACAGTCCAGTAAATCCGATTGTCCCTGACCTCCATCTGGCTGGAGGCGGGGCCCCTCTAATAGTCATCACAACATTGGACACTTGGGTCTTGTAGAAAGGGATTATTCTTTATCACAGGAGCTGGAGTAAAATCAGCTCTTCCACTCCATCTAGGGACCTGCTCACCAGAGACTGAAGCCGCAGCTTTCATGGGATGATCATCCTTGACCTTTGTTCTCCTCTTCAATTCATGCACCCGTTCCTCCAGAGCTGAGGTAGGTTTTCCATCCCACTTTGTCATGTCTTCTCCGTGATCCTGCAGGTAAAACCGTAGGGTGGCCTATGACGTATACCTTCTATATCTTCTCTGTCAAGCAGTAGGACACCTTTCGTTAATAGTTGAGATGTGGGCTGGTACACGTGGGGAGCTGGATAGATCAGATCAATTGTCTTTCAATTGTTTGACATCCTGGGACAGTTTTTCCACAGCTGAAATAATGGAAGGAGTGAGATTGTCTTCAGACCCTCAGAGCTTATGAATCATTTCATCCACTGTTAGTGGTACTATGTCATTCCAAGTTACTGTTGCCAATGAATGAGCATATGATGATGGTGCATTTCGTGTAAATTTCTGCCATATGGGTCATGTACATTCGACTTCATCTGGATCTATGGATGCATTCCCAGCATTCAGCTTGATGTGATAGATCATCTCTATAATGGCTGACTCCCTCAGAGACTGGATGCCTTTCTCTAGAGTAGTCCACTTGGCCAAATGACTCATAACATCGTCCTTGTATGTAAACCTTTCTTTCACAGCTGCCAAGAGCTCCTTCCAAAGGCTGAGGGACTGTTTCTGTCTTGCAATTGCTTTGTCAATTCCCCCTTCTGTAGTAAGTGATCCCAGCTGCTTGGCTTCCCTACCTTCCAGTTCGTGACCATCGGCCTCATTGTCCCAGCATCAGAGCAACCAGGTGATGATGTGTTCCCCTGGCTGACAGGTAAAATCTTTTCGCATATTCCGTAGCTCGGTTGAGGTCTGAGGTCAGGAAGTCACCTCTTCTTCTTCCTCTGATTCATGTGATGATGACTCCTGATCAAATGCTGTCCCGGGTTGTAAGTGCATTACCATTGCTTCTTTATCTTGTTTCTTCATCTTTCTTGTCTTTTTTTTGCTTTTCCCCTTGCATACAAGGGAAACCAATATTGGTACTAATTGGTCCTCTGGTTTAGCTGCAATGATTATCACTTTGGTTGGAGGGGCTGCAATATCTGTTGTCGGGGTTTGGGTAGCTGCTGTACTTGTAAAAGGTCTGGTGAGGGGGCTGAGAATGTAAGGGAATGTTTCCTTCATTGGTTGACCACCCAAGAAGGGGAAAAAAGATGTGCAATTGCTAAACACTTCTGTTACATACCTCCCAAAGTATAGAGGTGGTAACCACACTGGGAGTGCAAGCCAGATCAGTTTCATGATCAATGATTCTATTGTATTACAAGTCATCACCATAAAGTACAATGAAACAAGTACCTTAGCCAAGGCCCCCAGCCAATAAACACTAACACAGCAAACACTGGCTGTAAGTAAGGTACGACATGCTGAAACTGTGAGATCAAAACCAACAACTTTGAGAAGCAACAAATCAGCAGTGAGATGAGTGACTATTAATCCGAAACAATGAATGCTTATCACAAATATGATTAGACACTCTAGTCAAACCTGTGGTTATCTCAACCCTTCGTGCCCCACGTTGGGTGCCAAAAAGGACTGTCTTGGTTTAAGCCCAGTTGGTAACTCAGTACCATGCAGCTGTTCTCTCACTCCCCTCCCTTCCTCCCCCCTGTTCCAGGAGGGGTGGGGAGGAGAATTGAAAGACTGTAACTCCCAGGGGTTGAGATAAGAACAGTTCACTAACTGAGGTATAACACAAACCACTGCTGCTACCACGAATAACAATAATGATAAGGGAAATAAAGAGGGAAGAGAATAAAACCGCTCATCACCCACCAACCAATACCCAGCCCAACCTGAGCAGTGATCTAGCCCTTTCAAGTAACTGTTGCCAGTCTATATAGTGGACGAGACATGCTGTGGTATGGAATACCTCTTTGGTCAGTTTGGGTCAGGTGTCCTGTCTCTGCTTCCTCCCAGCTTCCCCTCCTCCCTGATGGAGCATGAGACTCAGAAAGTCCTTGGTAGGGATAAACATTACTGAGCAGCAACTAAAAACATCGGTGTTATCAGAGCTGTTCCCGGGCCCAAAGTAAAAAACACAGCAATGTACCAGCTACTAAGAAGGAGAAAAATGACTGCTACTGCTGAACACAGGACAGTAAGGTTTCATGGGATATAGCCCTGTAGGGTAGGAGGGCCCAAGACTGTTGGTTTATATTCAAGGATCACCTGCTACAAGCTCAGGAGTGTTGTATCCCAACTAGAAGGAAGTGCAGCAGGAGGACCAGGAGACATTCTTGGATGGATAAGGAGCTGCTGAAGAAACTTCGAGGGAAAAAAGAGGCTTATAAATGGTGGAAGCAAGGACAGGTGGCCTGGGAAGAATATAGAGATGCTGTCCGGGAAGATAGGGACTAGGTTAGGAAAGCTAAGGCCCTGTTTGAATGAAACTTGGCTAGGGATGTGAAAGGTAATGGGAAGGGATTCTTTAGGTACATTGCAAATAAAAACAGACTAGGGACAACGTGGACCCTCTCCCACGATATCTCCAGATATCTCTGGATAAAGAACTGGCTGGATGGCCGCATACAAAAAGTTGTGGTCAACAGCTCAATGTCCATCAGGAGACCAGTAACGAGTGGTGTCCCTCAGGGATCGGTGTTGGGACTGGTCCTGTTCAACATCTTTGTTGGTGACATGGACAGTGGGATTGAGTGCGCTCTCAGCAAGTTTGTCAATGACACCAAGCTGTGTGGTTCGGTTGATACGCTGGAGGGAAGCAGTGTCATCCAGAGGGACCTTGACAAGCTTGTGAGGTGGGCTGATGCCAACCTTATGAAGTTTAACCATGCCAAGTGCAAGGTCCTACACCTGGGTCAGAGCAATCCCAGGCACAGCTACAGGTTGGGCAGCGAAGAGATTCAGAGCAGCTGTGTGGAGAAGGGGTGTTGGCTGATGAGAAACTGAACATAAGCAGGCTTCAGTGTGCACTCGCAGCCCAGAAAGCCAAGCGTATCCTGGGCTGCATCAAAAGGAGCGTGACTAGCAGGTCAAAGGAGGTGATCCTGCCCCTCTACTCTGCTCTCCTGAGACCTCACTTGGAGTATTGTGTGCGCTTCTGGTGTCCTCAACATAAAAAGGACACAGAACTGTTGGAACAAGTCCAAAGGAGGGCCATGAGAATGATCAGGGGACTGGAGCACCTTCTGTATGAAGAGAGGCTGAGAAAGTTGGGGCTGTTCAGCCTGGAGAAGAGATGCATGGAGGCCTCATAGCAGCCTTCCAGTACCTGAAGGGGGGACTATTAGGATGCTGGGGATGGACTCTTTGTTAGGGACTGTAGTGACAGGAGAAGGGACAATGGGTTAAAACTTAAGCAGGGGAAGTTTCAATTGGATATAAGGAAGAAGTTCTTTACTGTGAGGTTGGTGAGGCACTGGAATGAGTTGCCCAGGGAAGTTGTGAATGCTCTATCCCTGGCAGTGTTCAAGGCCAGGTTGGACAGAGCCTTAGGTGGCATGGTTTAGTGAGAGGTGTCCCTGCCCATGGCAGGGGGTTCGAACTAGATGATTTTAAGGTCCTTTCCAGCCCTAACTGTTCTATGATTGTATGATTCTATAAAAATATATACCTGAGCCTGAAATGGATAATAAGATGACACCTTTGTTCTATGAAAATACTTTGCTGCAAGGAAAATTATTTTTAAAAGTGTAGTCAGCATCTGAACCAAACTATCTGCTGAAGACTTGCACTACTGATCTTCTGACATTAATAACTAAGAAGGGCAAAACCTACCCATCTTACATTCATCAAAAATATAGTGGGTTTTATTTGTTATTGATTCTTAAGGTATGGTGAAGTGCTGCCTCTGGAGTGTATTTGCTGATGTGGCAGATGGTCTTTATTACTCCTAAAGGTCTGCTTGGTTAATGGCACTCTAATTCTTTAGTGTCCCCATCTATCTACCTCTCCTTTCCAATTAAAAATTAGTGACACATTTTTATGGCCTCTAAAGCAGCATAAATTAGCATCAAATATGGACACAATAGAGTAATCTACTAATTACAATCTGATGTCTAACTTGCAAATGCATGGAGAACATACAGAAGTATTAAGATCAGAGATTTCCTGTGAGTGTTATTTGTATGTGAAGAATATTTTAAGCAGAAAAAAATTAATAGATTTAAATCCTTTCATGCAGGTAGTTAAAAAAAATACTGGAAAAATAGTTTAACATACATTTGTTCAAATTTTACCAGGAGTCTGTATGTTGGTGGTCATATATAGCGATTCATTATAAACAGGCATATGCAGAAATACTGGCTTCATATGTTAAAATATACTTCATGAACATCTAAGCAGATCCTGACCCTAAGTATATTTAAGTTATTGCAGGAATCCACTGCCTGCAGGGGTATTAGGTCATAGCTGTAAAGATTCTTGTAAGTCATTACACATAGTCCTATAAAGTTTCAAATCCAAGCATTTCCTATCAGAACAAGCTACTTCTGAATTAACCTAATTAATTCAATCTAATGACCTATAGCCATTTTATTATATTGATAGCTGTTTAGCTGTATCTAAATGCCATATTTTCACAAGGTTTAATTATGTCTTACTGCTACCCAGAAAAAAACAGTGAATTCAATACTGTTACCCCCTTTCTTCAGATGAGAAAACTGAGAGGAAGTGGAATTTATTCAGATGTTGGCTAATGTGGAGTGCTTCTGTTCTTGGCAGCCTTTGAAGTGAGCGTTTAAAATCAGAGGGAACTCTCAAAAGCCTTAAGCCAAAAAGTACTGGATGCCAAGTGCAAGACACACTTGCACTATTGTCTTTCTTTTGCTTCATCCATCAGACAATACTGTTATCAGATGAGCATTGTGGTATATCTGTCTCTTATTATAGATCACTGAGAGACAGTGTGTACTTTCCCTGTAGTTTGCTCTGTTCTATGCTTTTGCCTAAACCTTCAAGATTGCCAGTTATTGAAGATGGGATACTTGTCTAGAAGAAATTTTGATCTGACTGAGATTATGTCTCAGCTGCGCTGCTCACAGTAAAGTGAACTGATGTGTGGAAGATTACTTTCTTGTTCACCTTTTACATTGCTGTTTAGTCTTTGGCAGAAATTTGTTGTGACAATTAATATTCCTTCTGGACTACATAGAAAATATTTATGCAAAGAAATAACAATACAAATACATCAACAAGTGCATAATTCTTCCACTGACACTGTTCAACTGAATAGTTTCAAGCTCTAACAGATAAACAAATAAGACAGTTTCTTTTGTTTTGCTTTTAAATAAGCTATCCTTTGCTTTCTAAATGAGTATGTACCCTTATTCAGACATTGCAGGGGTGGTGCCATAAATCTAGGTATAAATCACATAATGTTTTTCTGGATAAGGAAAATAATTTGCATGTTAATATGTGCATTTTTTTGAGCACTATCCTTTGACTGAATCTCTAAATAATTGAGAAAAAAAAATAAATAAACCCAACCTAAACACTCATTTTTTTGCTAACATTAAAAAAAACAAAACCAAAATAATTTTAAAGCCTTACATCAGTATCTATGTATGTTTATGTATCAGTTTTTTATATTCATAAAGGAAAGGTTAGTGTTCATGATTTTCATTGCTTTGTACTGTTCAAATCTTGTTAGCCTAGCTTTAGGTGTCACTTTAAAAGTGGATATCTATTTGCTTACAAAAGCTGACAATTTTGCTGTTCTTAAGCTTTTGAATAAAACACTCATGGTCCCACCTTTGTCAGCACCACCAGCAAAAATTATCAGTTTTTTATGATTGTTCTGATTATTTCTTCAGATGTTGCATATTAAAATTCAGCACAGTTAGAATTTGTAGGATTAAAAAAATGGCCTGTCTGGATAGTATATGAGCTAGCTTATGGATGTCACTTCATACAATGATATTGTGAAGAAATGACAGGTTAGAATCTTGGATTTCAAAGTTTTTATACAGGGTGTCAGTCATTTACTCTTTGCCAATTGAAATGTATAGTCATCTAGGCATATGTTTAAAGGATGCCCCTGACTTTTCATCAAAAATTCCTTCTTTCCCTATCTCATCTTGTAGGTCTTAATGATTTGAACTAAAAAAGGGGGAACTAATGACATATTGAAAGGAAGACTTATATAGCTACACTGATTTTTGTTACTATTATTCACCACCTCCAGATTTATAGCGCAATCTGACTCTTTCCCCCTCTCTGCTTTTTAAATAAACAGAATTTCCTTGATTTTTCAACAGACAGTCAACTTAGCCTTTTAAGTTAGAAATAAACAACATCATTAAAGAACTAAAAGAAGCTGCAGCATAAGGGAGGGTCATGGCAAGACATTAACAGCTTCCTACAGAAAACATGTAATCAATAGGAACCATGAAACTAACTTTACAGACAGCATTTAAAATTATATTTGATAAGTAACTTGGAATGAAAAATCAGTTTCTTACTTTGTTTCAGCAATACCTGTGACTAGTTCAAGTAGTCTAATGATATTTATTTATTCAAGTACTGTTTTTTCTGATGGCATTCTTGTATATATTTGAAGTGTGAAATGCATAATGAAGGATCTGGTGTACAAAATCACAGAATTACAGAAATGTTTAAGTTGGAAGAGACCTTTAAGATTATCAGGTCCAATCATTAACCAAAGACAGCACTTTGATATGTTTTACTGCAGAAAATTTGCTCTCTTTCCTGAATGTGTCTTTCAAAGAGTTTTTTCTCCAGGAGAATTTAGCTTCTTGAATGTTTAATTTGCAAGTAGCACAAAAGGCTACTGTTTCTTTTAATGCATTGCTACATAAAAACAAGAATTCATAGGACAATTTTGATTAGTGAAACATCTGCATTACATAATGACTGAACAACAACGTCTGCAAAATTCTGCATTTAGCCAAAAAATAATTCAGAAGTCTTCATCGCATTATATAAGCTTGTGATGAACTTATACCTTTTTGAACATTTTTTTCCTAATGCCCACTGCTTCTCTACGTTGATATTTTTTGTTCATCTTTAGGAGGTGGGATGCACGAGCAAGAAGTAGACATTCTGCATAGCAGTTTTCTAAAGTGCTTAGTGTTTAGCCTATTTTACTTCCAATGAAAACACTGGAATTTACAGTGCAATTAATTTACTGCAACTGGTGTTGGATACATTAGGAAATCTCATGATGATGAAGATTCTGATCTCTTCAGGTTTTTGTTGTTCTTTAAGGAAGTTTACATTATAATTTCAGTTGACATGGGATTGAGGAAAAATAGTATTTCAAGATTAAACAGAACATCCAAAGGTCTCAAAATAAAAAGTATTTCTCCACTCATTCTGTGTGTCTTAAATTACTTGTATAAAATTCTGCATGAATCCTATTTTATGACATTTCTCTACCATGCCTTTATGCATTTACCCTTGTGAAAGCCTCATTTCTGGCCAAGAATTTAGAATTAACTTTCACATTAAGTGTCATGAATAGTAGCTAGAATTTAATATTGCAAACTGACATTATTACATACTATTAAATATTAATTTAAATCTACTTGGAGAAAAGCAAGTCTCTTCCTCCTTTACATTCACACACTTCATTTAGTGCCTTTATGGAAATTAAGGTGCCCTAGAATCATTCTACTGTGCTGCTGTTATTGCACAGATACTATTCACAACAGTTGTTACTTACCTAAGTATTTCTGCTGAAGTCTGTGGGACAACTCCTTACTGTAAAGTTGCATGCAAAGGGGAAGGTAAAACTGGGCCAACAGACTTTAATGATTACCAAGCACCTTAGAAAGCAGGTAACTTAATTATGTAAATCAACAAGAGACTGACCCTGCAGTGAATTTTTAATAATACACTAATTGTCTGATAGAGAAATAAAATTAGACATTAGTGGCAAATTTTCAACGCAGCATGCAGAGTTACATCCCCAAATCTTGTTACTAATAGAGCTGCACATAATTCTTGAGACAGGATGAGAACAATTTAAGTTGGATTTTTTCATTTTATTTTCCCCCATAAAAAGAGTCAATATCGTGCTTAAGTCTGTCTCGGCTCTTCTGTATTGATTTTGAGAGTGGATCTCAGCTGTCCTTAAGTATTATCTATAGTAGTCTCCTACAGCTTGTAAATTGGTTGTGGGACAAAATAGTTAAGAACTTTCTCATAAGATAATTTTCCAGTAGAAAAAAAAGATGCTTTCACAAAGGAAAAAAATCTATGAAGCCAATGGAGAAAATACATCTTGAGAATAAATAACTATTCTAAAATTCCATACAAAATCTCCTGAAAGTTTCAAAATCACATTTTACATTCTCATTTTATAATTTGCCTTTAGTTATAACAGACATTTAAAATACTTCTGCTACTACAATGTCACAATAATGAAATGTGCTATTTGTATAATCTTTTTTTTTTGTAGCTACTACTGATTGAAGCATCATCTGGAGATCAAAGTGTCTTTTGTTCTGTTCTGAAAAAAACTTCAAAATGCTGCTTGAAACTTTTCAAAAATAACTTTCTGAAGATATTTGCTTTCATATACAATCTCAAAAGTATCTGGTTCTTTTTCTGAAACCCTGAAATTTTTAATGGCAGAGATATTCTGATTCTCAACCTTCTATTTGCTAATACTAGCAGCTGACAATTTATGACTGAAATGAAAATATTAAGAAGCATAATATTCTTAAAGTCATGAACTGGATGAAAAAATCTTAAGTTATGTTTAGCATAACAAAATGTTTAAATAATAATTTTGCAGACATTTAGGTTGGTTGTTTTCTTTATTCTGAACTACAAAGATTAGAAATGTCTTTTCTAATTATCTGAAAGCTGAATTTTTATGACTCTTGGAGGTAGAGATTTAATAAATTTTAAAAAATCAATACCATGAGAGATTTATTACTATTGTTGTTGTTGTTGTTGTTACTACAGCAATTACTAATGGTAGTTACACTGAGGCTGGGAAAAATATCTTGCTCTAAGTTAGTGTTTATTTACCTGCTATCTATCTCTGTTTAGTACTATTCTACCAGCTAGGTATCAATTACTATTGATTTCAATGATACTAGCTTTTAAAAGAGAACTCTAAGAGGAGACAATGATTGGAGTGTAATTTCAAGATACCGGAAAAACTTCAATTATTTACCACAATAAACACTTCTCTGATCATATTATGGGGATTTATAAATAAAGTTAGCAGCAACTCATCACACTTTTAAAATTTGGACTAAAATATTTTCATAAATTTATCTATTTTTGTTCTGGTTTGGTTTATTTTTACAAAAAATATGCCAAGATCTATTACAATCAGTGTTATTTCACCTGTACCCCGAATTCTCAAAAGAAACATGCACCTACAATGTAGCAGAAACATCAGTTGTAAATATCTTTTCCTTATAGAAAGATTTAAAGTACACTTTCTTTCCACAGGGTTAAAATATTTTGCTTAGAACCATTATCCTGAAGTAGTTTATGCTTTAAACAATTAATTAGTAAATTGTCTCCCTTTTACAGAGTTTGATTTAACCAACTCAGATTACATACAAAATAGTGTCTCTGATATTTAGTGGAATTGAACTGCAAACATTAATATTCAGTCCAAAATTAAATCCACTTGATATTTTTCCTGTTTTCACTTAGTAAACTTGGTCACAGTCCATACAAAATAATCAGTTTGGACTTCTGGCAGTTTCTGCTGCCTTTAATAGAAGTGAAACAAGATTCTTTTCCCAGGAGAATCAGCAATGAGGACTTGGAGGCTCCTTCTCTCCTCTTTCTTGCACTTGGTTATGATCTGGAGCTTTAGAAATCTCCAAGCAGCGTAGGAGTGGTGACTTACAAATTAAACAATTATTTTGACTTGTAAAATCCTTTGACAAATATTCAGATGGCAGTTATGGATCAGCTGGCAAATGAAGTGGCCCTGGTCTGGACTTGCTCCAACAGCTCCATGTCCTCCTTATACTGAGGACACCAGAACTGTACGCAATACTCCAAGTGGGGTCTCATGATAGCAGAGTAGAGAGGCAAGATCACCTCCTTCGACCTGCTGGTCACACTCCTTTTGATGCATCCCAGGATACGCTTGGCTTTCTGGGCTGCGAGCGCACACTGCTGGCTCATGTCTGTTTTCTCATCAACCAACACCTCCAAGTCCTTCTCCACACGGCTGCTCTGAATCTCTTCTCTGCCCAACCTGTAGCTGTGCCTGGGATTGCTCCGACGCAGGTGTAGGACCTTGCACTTGGCTGCAGAATGCTAAAAAATATCAAAACCTTTCATAGGACTTCCTCATGAGATAGATTTAGTCCTGTGTTTATATCCAGAAAATCTTAAAAACTCTGCTTGTACACTTAAATGTGAACTCACAAGGTAACCACTCAGCAATAAGCCTCATAAAATGAGGACAAAAGTTCTGTGCTTGAACCCTATCTGCTTTTAGGATCTTGATCCACAATTAAGGATTGTAATAAAAGAAATAGCTACTAATAAAAGGTGTGATATAATATTAAATTGGATTTTGTGAAGCACATAAGAACATGATTTCTTTAACATCATTATATAAAGCAAAGACATTTTGAGTGAAAAAAATATACAGCTAATGTAATACATGCAAATATGCCTTCTCATGGACTACTGCTTATGCAAGTAATTGCCTTTGGTCAAAATCCTTTGGTCAAAATTCTAAATAAGTATTCCTTGTCTAAAGCAGCAAAATTGTTTATACTTACTGTCAAGGACATGATGAATATTTTTCCTGAATGCATTTTTTATTCAAAATACTAGGGATAAGTATGGACAATATTGTCTCAGTGCAGAAAATTTAGTACTATGTTGTTCATATAGCTGAGTAGCAGTCCAGTCATGTCGCTCAGACATCATGTTAAGAACATGAGAGAAAGCATGAGCTTTTGAACTGTTTCTGTAGGGAGCAAGTCCCAGGATTTTGGAATTTCTGCCAACAGAGTGTTTCCTTTCCCACACTTAGTAACTGAACATTTTTAACTAGTGCATAACACACATTATTTGTACCTAGAAGCATATGTTTGTATGTCTGACTGTATTGCCACGACATTGCTAGTTATAGGATAAACTGATAATTTAAGCCTCTTCAGGAAGCTAACTAAAAAGAAAATAAATAGAATGAAGATGTCCAAATGGAATGACTATCTAGAAGAGGCACATTTATTTTCTTCACTATAATTTCTTTCCAGTGCTTTTCTATCTTCTTTTCCAAACTACCTTTTCTGTATTTTGCTGCTCTATATGGCATACATACCTTTTTCTTAGAAAACTTTTGTAATTTTCGGCTCCATTCTCAGCGATTCTTTTCCTTTTGTTTTCATGTTTGCTAAAAGCTCCAAATTATTATAAATTGATGAGGCCTGCATCTGGGTTGCTTAAAATATTTTTACTGGGCTACTTAGATATGAAGTCTGCCTGTATATCTTTATTTCAGCGCAGTCTCTCTATATATTATCAGTCTTCACCGCTATATCCCATAGGACTTCATTCACCCTTTACCTCAGCTCTTGCAGATCTCCATTCAATAACATCTCTTTTTCCATGTTATCTTTTTTCTCTATAGAACATTCTATTTCACAAATCTATGGCCTGCTTCTTTGTGGTTTACTTAAGTGTTTATTTCTTATTACAAACATACTTGAGAATCTTATTTGCACAAACAACTACAATAAAAGAACCAAATTAAGATATTGAAAGGAATAAAAAAAAAAAAAGGACTGCTGTTGTGCTTCATACAGGTCTGCACTAAACATAAGAAATAACAACATTTGCTAATGATAAAACATATGATCTCCTTTTTCCTACTCTCCCAGATAATGCACTGACATAATCTCCATAAAAGCAAGATTTATTTTTGCGGTAATTTTTTGTATTGATCATGGCTACTAGTAACTGATCCATGTATGGAGAAATTATTAGAAGCACAGTTAATTCAGAGAGGTGTTCTGTATACTGGAATGCTTGCAGGATTGCATTAGAGAAACCTTCGGCTAATTCTCTCTCTAGCTTGCCTGTTTCAAAATCAATATCTTTTCTGATTACATAGAAAATCAGTTTTTTCTTTCTTTTTTTTTTTTTTTTTATGTAGTACTCCAGCCAGTTGAATAACAATCTTGTTTTAAAGGGTATTTATACAAGGACATTTATATATCCTCAACCTGAATTACTGTATGTGCACACAGATTTGTTTAAGAAGAAATGACTTGCATTCACACATTTTAAGCACATGGATTTATGGAAATATTTCACAGAATTTACTCTGTTTTCCCAGAAACCTTCTGTCCATTGCTTGCATGCATGTTTGGCATAAGAATTACTCTTCTGGGCAGTGCACACATTTCCTGTGTGACAGGAGTGGCAAACTTAGGGCGCAAATCTAGACATACACAGGCTGTGTATTGTAGTCTTGGTGTTTGCCAGGGAGCACTGAACATCTCATGGATACCAATGACCAAGGCAGCAGCAGGCAAATTATATATAAACCCTCTAGGTTATGGGCAGTGAACCTAGAGCAGCACATGGCAATGGCCAGTTACAAATCCTACTGTTCAGGACTTGGAACCCTGAGTGTGGCATCTGGGCCCTGCAATTGCCAGCTCTGCTCTCACATAGCCTCAAAGGTTGACTCATCTGTCAAAACAGGCAGAGGCAAATGAAGGCCAAGGGATCTGTGTACTGCCTGTTCCTGCCAGTTACATGAAGAGGGAGTGCCAAATACATTTTTGGAGTGTTTTAGTCACAATTATGTTGATGAAGTCCAAGGATTTAAAAACACATTAGTGTCAAATGAAACCTTGTTTGTATGTACTAGTTTTATTAAGACCGTGTCGTGGTTTAGGCCTGCCACGCAGCCCACTCACTGCCCCCCCACCTCCTCCCTCGGCTCCCAGAGGGATGGGGAA